>VZRI01004037.1:131187-158493 GCA_013397515.1 Upupa epops | reverse complement strand
GGTCTAGGTGATACTGCTGTGGCAGGGGGTTGGACTGGATGATCTTTTGAGGTCCTTTCTGATAGCTTAAGATTCTATGGGAACTCTACCACCTCCCTGGGCAGCTTGTGCCAGTGCCCAGCCACTCTCTCAGTGAAGAACTTCTTCCTGAGATCCAGTCTAACTCTCCCCTGACGCAGCTTGAGGCCATTTCCTCTCATCCTATCATTTATAATTTGGGAGAAGAGACCACCAGCCTCTTTACAACTTCCCTTCAGGTAGCAGTAGAGAGCAATAAGGTCTCCTCTCAGCTTTCTCTTCTCTAGCTGCATAACCCCAGTTCCCTCAGCCACTCCTCATAGGTCCTGTTTGCCAGTCCTCTTGGACTGCCCTTCTCTGGACCTTCTGAATATTCTCCATATGACACCCAGTAAGAATTTGAAGCAGATTGAGCTTGGAAAGAAACACACAATAGACACCAGCAGAATCTTAATGTAGCCTTCCTTCCTCCTTCTGTTTAATCTCTTAAACACCGCAGACCATTTTTCATGCTCTTGCCGAGGGTGGAGTTTAGCTGGGCTGCGTTACACTGGAAGGTATTTCCAGCATAGCAGGCAAAAATGTGATGAATAACACCACAAACTGCCTTTGTGGGCTTTGTAGTGGGTAGCCTACTGCAGCAGAATTGCATTACTCATAAAATCCTCTGCATTTACGAGGTTCACTGTCCTCTTAATGAGGAAAGCGAGGGATACTCCATTATCCTTGAGGTACTTGTTTATTGCCTGCTAACTACATTCTTCATGTGGCTTGTGGTAGTGAGAATTGATGGTGCTCACCTGTGACTGTCGAGGTACGATCGAGTGACACTGGCTGGAAAGATGACTCTGGTTTGCTCTCGCTGTAATGGAAGACTGAGTTTAATGGTCAGACTGCCTGAATGTAACCACAGATATCTTTCCCCTAAGCTGTTAAGATAATTGCAGATGATCTGGAGGGGTAAAAACCTGTTATGTCACACATTTTGGGGCTCTTGTGCATTATATTCCCTTTGTCTGTTGCTCCCTCATCCGAAAGAAAGAACTAAAAAGGACTAGGAGAAATGCAAGGAGACAGGAGACAGATGCTGGACCTTTGCTAACTGGCAGCATGCAATCTTAAATATTGACCCCGAGTCTTTGTACCACACCAGAGCCTTCCTAAACCTTTTAGGTTTCTCAGTTTACTTCTCAGATTGATGCTTGTGGAGTGCCTGATTGTCACAAGCCCCTCAGAAAAGGGAGGGTATACTGTGCCATGGATGGAGATAGCAGAGGTCAATGCCTCATGCAGGGTAGAACGAATTATCTCCCATCGCAAAGCTGGTTTTATCCTTTCACCTTTAAAATGCAGTGGGTCTGTTGATGGGTTATTCAGTGAATTTAAGTCAGTTTCTCAAATCTGAGGTCAGCGAACGGCTCTGGATTTCTGACTCTTTGAACCTTTATTGGAAAGCATTATTCCCTTTCCTTTTTCTCTTGCAGAACTGTCTGAAGAGAAAGAGAAAGTGAAGAAAGCAGCAGATCATTGTCGTCAGATCCTGAACCACGTGAACCAGGCTGTCAAAGAGTCTGAGAACAAGCAGGTAGGTGAACAGAGTGAGCAGAGAGGGTTTGGGAGAAGACACTTAAAAAGCAATGACACCTAGAGTCTCTGCACTAGCGACTTTATTGTACTTGAGGATGTTGTGTGGTATGAGGAGAAATCACAGGCGTTTGGGAGTGTGTGGAAGTACCAATGACTGCCTGCCTGCCTGCCTGCACTCTGATGCTAATGAGTTTTGCTAATCAGAGTGACCATCTTCACTGCCTTTTCCACAGCATTTGGAAGATTATCAGCGCCGTCTCGACCTGTCCTACTTGAAGCAGTCTGAGGATCCCATGATGGATGAGTTCAGGGTGAGTGATGATGTTAAAGCCATCTATATGCAAATCCTTACTGCAGCCCGGTTGCTCACTATGTGGCTCTTTCTACTCCCGTCTTCTGAAGTAGAATCAAACAGTCTTTGAAGATAAATATTTCTGCTCCAAAATGAAAACAATTAGTCTCAGATATCTGAGTTTTGCTACCATCCTGAAGATCTCCGTGGATGTAACTACTTGGTTGTGCACATAGTTCTGTTGATGAAGCTTGTGAAAGGGATCTTAATGGTCTGCAAGCTAATGTGCTGTATCCGCAGCAGAGATATCAGATGGATGATAAATCTTGTTACGGAAACACATCTCACATGATTGCATGCCTTAGTTGTGCTGCTGCTCCTGCACGAGGGCTCTTCCCCCTTTGCTTCTCCATTTTTTTCCTCTTAATTTGGTACTTGATCCCCAGCTCTTAATTTTTACCACTGTCTGCCTGTATCTTGTAGAGATTTTCTTCTCTAAAGCCAGAGTCTATCCAAAAAAATTTGATATGAAGACATTTCTCTAAAACTGTGTCATGTATCCTTCCACAAATAAACCTGCAAGCATTTAGTTAGGGAATGAAGAAGTTACTGGCAGTTATGAAATCTTGCTGTCATTGATTGTAGACTCTGAGACTTGGAAGGGAGTGACTTGTGAAAATTGTCACTTCTTCCTGCTTGCAGATCTAAATGTCACAAGCACTGAAACGACTGAAGAATCCATTGACATTATAAAGTCCATCAGATCATTGGAATGATTTGTGTATCAGTAGATGTGAGCTCCTGCTCCATGGTTCTTTCTCTGGGTTTAGCTGCTCATCTCCGGACTGGAGTGCCTGCCCTGAGACTTCTGTCAGGAGGAATGAGCCAGGCGCTGCTCAGTGTCATCCAGTGACAGGACAAGGGGCAACAGTTGTCATTTGGAACAGAGGAGGTTCCACGTAAAGATGAGGAGAAACTTCTTCACAGTAGTGGTGATAGAGCACAGGAGTGGGCTGCCCAGGGAGGTTGTGGAGTCTCCTTCTCTGGGGAGGTTTAAAACCTGCCTGGACATGTTCCTGTGTGACTGGATCGAGGGGATCCTGCTGTGGCAGGGGGCTTGGACTGGATGATCTTTTGAGCTCCCTTCCAACCCCTAACATTCCGTGCTGCTGTGATTCTGTGATTTCCATCCTTTTGCCATTAGCAGCTTCCACAGAAATTTTATAACTCCACTTATTTTTCTTCTTTCCCTTGGCAACAGAACTTGGATTTAACAAAGAGAAAAATGCTTCATGAAGGACCTCTAACTTGGAAAGTTAATCGCGACAAAACTATCGGTGAGTCCTGTCCAGCGCAACCGACTGAGCTGGGTCTGTGCGAGGAGCAAAGCGAAAGCAATTCTACAGTCTCCAATTACGATTCTCACTGCTACCTCTAATAACTCCTGTGTTTCTCAGAGCTGATTAAATTATTCTTGTCAATTCTGAAATGTGCTGGAGTATCATTAAGGCCATGCAGGGACACAGCAGTCAGTCATGAGATGATCCAATTCCATCTATAGCTTTCTGCTGTAGTTTTGATGAGGGAGATTTGCAAGCTTTGCCTCGAATGCCATAGCACTGATTACTGCCTCTGCATGAGTAATCAAAACTGCAGCCCTTTGCTTTCGGCAGTGGTGGGAGACAAACCTCTGAATCTTTAACTCTTTTGCAGATCTCTACACTCTGCTTCTGGAGGACATTCTGGTGCTGCTGCAGAAACAGGATGATAAACTGGTGCTGAAGTGTCACAGCAAAATCTTGGCATCAACAGCTGACAGCAAACACACCTTCAGCCCTATCATCAAACTCAACACCGTCCTGGTTCGTCAGGTGGCGACAGGTCAGTGTCACCGGCCGAGGAAGCCACAAGGAAGATTAGATCAGTTGGGGAGACGTGGTTTTGTCTAGAGAGCCAGAGCAGAACATAGAAAAATGTGTAGGCTTAATTTAATTCTTGGTTGTCCAACATCTTGCTTTGTATGTATGAGCTGTTTAACTTATTTGCATCAGTAATAGGCACAGCTTGAGTTTTAAATAGACTTCTAAATTAAAGTGCCCTGATTGTATTAGATGAAAGGTACTCTGGAAATTATTAGGAGGGAAAAGAGGAGAAATAAATCTGTTTCCAAATGGCTTGGGCAGTAATGGCTCTTCTCTTTCAGCACTAATAGACTAATTTCCTGGATAGGACACGATTGATGTTTGTGTAGTTTAGCTTTGCAGGGTTACTTCATGAACTCCTCTTCCGTTGCTTCTGGTTGGGGTTATGCTCAGGTTTAGGAATTTTCAGAGACAGGGCACATCCAGTTAAGTTCTTCCTTCCCCGTGTTTTTTCAGATAACAAAGCATTCTTCGTTATCTCCATGTCAGAAAATGGCGCTCATATTTATGAACTGGTGGCACAGACTGTTTCAGAAAAGAATGTGTAAGTAATTAATTCAGCTTCATCTGCCGCTTGATTTATCGTACCTGAGAGATCTTTTACATCTGCTTGCCTCGAGTAACTGTGCAGGTGTCCCTGAATTACCTGAGTTCTCTATGCTTAGAGGCAAGCGTAGCTAAACAGCATGGGTTGGTGGTTTGTTCTTCTCTTTGGTGCAGATGCTTTTCTTCTGAAGTATGAGCAAGGCAAAGGCCTGTTAGCGTGATGCATGTGTGAAAGTCTTCAGTACTGTGGGAGATGTTACCTAATGCCTTTCATTAAATGACTAGGGATGTCATTGTCCCCCTGTACTGGGCACTGGGGAGGCCTCCCCTCGAGTACTAGGGGCTGTTCTGGGCCTCTCGCTTCAAGAATGACATTGAGGGGCTGGAACGGGTACAGAGGAGCAATGGGGCTAGGGAAGGGACTGGAGGGAAGAGCTGATGAGGAGAGGCTGAGGGGAGACTCAAGGAGTCCTTATTACTCTCTACAATTCCCTGAAGGGAGGTGGCCATCAGGTTGGGGTCAGGCTCTTTTCCGAGGCAACCAGTGATAAGCTGAGAGTGCAGGGCCTGAAGCTGCCAGGGGAGGGTTAGGTTGGATGTTAGGAAGCCCTTCCTCAGGGAAAGGGTACTCAGAGCCTGGACTGGACTGCCCAGGGCAGTGGTGGAATCCCCTTGTCTGGAGGTGTTGAAGGACAGCCTGGCTGTGGCCCTGAGTGCCCTGGTGTGGTAAATATGGTGATGTTAGTTTCTGGGTTGTGCTGGATGAGCTCAGAGGGCTTTTCCAGCCTCAATTATTTTGTGATTCCTTCTGCTGAGGAGTATCCTGATGAGGTGAGTGTTGTACTCTGATGCATTGCTTGTGACTTCGAGGTATTACTGAGCAATTAAATGCAACGATTAAGATATTTCTGTTGATAAGTGAAGCAGTAATAACAATAATTAGATAAGAAATGAAACAGAGAAGTGCTTCATTGCGCTTTGTGTCTTACGCGTTCTTATTACAGGTGGCAGGACCTTATAGCTCAGATGGCAGGGACTGTTAAAATGGGAAGCAGCAGAAGAGTGATTCCATTACCACAGTCAGGACCTGGCGAGTAAGTAAAAGTAGCTGGAGGAGGAAGGGCTGCTTTTTCTTTTCACACTACCCCTTCCTCTGTTCAGAGATTGCCAGCCAGCTCAAGGATTGTCATGCAGCACTTCAGATCCCTGTGACTAAAGGAATGTTGGTGGTTCTTTTCATCCTGCAGAGAGGAGCGTGAAGAAGAGGAACAGCAGAAGCTCAAAGAGCAGCATGACATTCCTGCCAGTCGTCTGCAAAGTCCAGGTAAAGCAGTGGCCCAGGTAAATGATATCCAGAGGTTTGTTATCTGGAGGGCAGATGTGCCAAGTGGGGATCTTTTGGTAACTCTCATGTTTTCCTGGGAAGGATTTATTTATTTACAATTTGTGTAGAGGCATGACACCAAACCTCTTGGAATCATCCCTGTCAGTGTTCCCTCCATGTTCTACGTTGTTGGAAAGATTAATTCTTCCCCTTTAACCAAGCCCTTGCTCGAGATCTGTAGTTCTGAGTGTTTTCAGAGATTTCTGTGAAGGAGAATTTTCTGCAGTTCAGCGTCATCTTTGACACAGTTGTTGAAGCTGAATGTTTGTTTTCTCTTTACTAGATAAAGACTTGGGCCTCGAATCTCCCTTAATACTGAACGCTCAGTCTTCTTCACCCATCATGTCTGACAAGTCCAAGGTAGAAAGTCTTCTTGTGTCAGAAGGACAGCAGGCAGAGCTGGCACTTAAAGATTCTTCTGCATGCTACGAACACACAAGCACCAGTTCAGTGTCAGAAGGGCAGTGGGCACTGGATGCATTGAGGAACTGTAAGTACCAGTGGGCAGTGTCTGGTGGGGATCAGATTTGAAAGCAGAAATTGTTGGGTCAATCATTAAAATCAATGAGCTAAAATAAAATCTGAACCTCATCTCTATTAAATATCAATTGAGTAGATTGATTGATGCTCAATATCAATTGAGTAGATTGATTGTTGTTTAGTATCAATCAGTAGATTGCAGATCGCAGTGTAGCAAAATGAAACTGATCTAACCCTCCGCTGAATTAAAAACCAGCTGGGTGACCAGGCACAGAGAGTGGTTGGGAATGGTGCCCCGTCCAGTGGTGTCCAGTGACCAGTGATGGGCCCAGTTCTATTCAGCATCTTTATTCATGACCTGGATGAGGGGATCAAACCTACCCGCAGTAAATTCATGGATTACACCAAGCTTGGGGGGACTGTCGATTGGCTGGAGGGGAGGAAGATGCTGCAGAGAGATCTGGACAGGCTGGATCAGTGGACAGAGGCCAATGGGAAAGAACTGGAGGGAAAGTCTGATGGGGAGAGGCTGAGGGAGCTGAGGTTGTTCAGCTTGGAGCTTTTCCAGCCTTAAATAATTCTGTCGTTCTGTGAATTCAACAAGGCTCTCAGTTCATAGAGTGGCCCTTTCTTTGGGTTTAGGCATCTCAGTGTTTGTCCATGTATGAAATGATGATGCTAATGAACTGGTAGTTATTGCCCATGAAGTGCTCTGAGGACAAAATGATGTTGCAGAACCTTGTGCAGTGCTGAGCAGCACCATTGCTAGTCAGCAGTTTCGTAGAAGACAGTGCAGTTAGCCTGTGGACTTAGAGCACTGGAACAGAACAGGAGAGATGGCCTGAGTAGCAGAATATGATTTTGCGTTTATGGGGGTAAAATCCTGTGTGTGATGTTGGAGCAGCCTGGGTTCGGATTCCTAAGGACTTAGGAGGTGGTTGGATATAAATGGATCAACACTTGCTCCTGATGGACAGATGATTCTGTAAATGGTTTATAGAAGAGCTTTAATTGCTTCCTCTGTTCTCCCCTGTATCTCCCTTCAGACAAAGCATGTGGGTCTGTGCAACCTGCTTGATCACATCTAGCAGTGCAGTTCCTGTGTATAACTTCTAAAATTTCAATGAATTCTTTAATCCTTATGTCTGGTCTTGGCAACTCCGTAAGGGACATGGAGTCCTTCAACTGTACTTGGAGAGAATAATCCGTAGTGCTGCTCTCTTGGTCACCACAGTGCAGGGCATTGGTATCCTTGGCCTGAATTCTCTCTTCCATCTCTTTAAGCAAGGTCGGACACTAGGCCAAACTCCTCCATGGAAAGGGCCTTCAGCCCTTGGTTCAGGCTGCCCAGGGAGGGGGTTGAATCGCCATCCTTGGCCATGTTTCACAGCTGGGGAGATATGGAGCTCAGGGACAGGGTTTAGCAGTGAGTTGAGACAGTTGGGTTTAGGGTTGGATTTGGTGATTTTGAAGGCCTTTTCCAACCTAAATTATTCTGATTCTGTGATTCTGTGACAGCTGTCTGCAGTCTACTGCTTGTCTTGGCTATTTTGATCTAGTTACACTTCACCTTCGTGTAGGATTCAGTCCTTTTCCAAGTCTGAATTCTGTCCAAATATTCCTGGTAGTTGTTGTCAGAGACCAACGATCATAGAGACCAGTCAGATACTCTTAGTCTCTGGAGGGTATAAACAGAGTATTAGTGACCTGGCATCTCCTGACTCGTCCAGCTTTAAAAGCTCTGCCTGCAGACAGCAGCAGCGGGTCACTCACAGTTTGACGGAGCCTTCCACACAGCAGAGTGACTGATGTGTTGTATGAAATCAGAGCTTTTCTTGGCGCTGCCACGAGCATTAGATGGTGGGAATGAGCAGTGTTCTCATGCCTTTGACAGTATTGGATTTTTGTTTTGAACAATGTGTCCTTATTATGAAGTGTTTGCTTGGGATAATTTGAGAACTGAAGGAATGTGGGTTGAAGTTCAAACAAGCATAAATTAGCATGAAATTTCTAGGGAAAAATGTATCTTCCATTTCTTTTTTGATCCATCATTTCAAACTCGAGTGGAATACTCTCAAGGTGCTTTCTCATCTGGGAATCCCCTGTGATGGCCATAGGTTTTTAGTTCGTTTGGGGCTATGGGTCAGTCCCAGGGACTCACCTGCCCTCCAGTTCATTTGCTGGGTAATTCATACAAGAGTTTTGTCTGAAAGAGACCTTCAGGATCATCAGGTCCGACCGTTTCCTAGCCCTATCAGCACCAGTAAAACCCTGTCCCCCAGTGCCACACTTTTCCCTCTCTGAAATACCTCCAGGGATGGTAACTCCCTGGAGCAGGCTGTTCCAGTGCCTGACAACTCTTTCAGTAAAGAGATTCTTCCTAACATCCAACCTGAACCTCCTGTGGCACAGTGTAAGGCCATTTCCCCTCGTCCTATCTCTGGCCACTAGAGAGAACAGACCAATTGGGAGGGTTAGATTGTATCTTAGGAAGAAATTCTTGACTGAAAGAGTGGGGAAACACCGGAAGGGCCTTCCCAGGGAGGTGGAGATGTTGAAGAGCCGTGTAGCCATGGTACTTCCCGCCCTGCTCCAGTGACAGCATGGAGAGGGTTAGTTTGTGTTTGCCAGTCTCTCAGGTGTTGAGGTTTTTTTGTTGGTGTGGGGATGGTTGGACTGGGGGATCTCGGAGATCTTTTCCAACCAGGATTATTCTATGATTCTTCTTGCAGTGGGCTTGCTGAAACAGTTGCTGGTTCAGCAGCTGGGCTTTTCTGAGAAGGGGACCCTTGAAGAGTGGCAGCGTTTTCCCAGGTTTAGGACCGTTTCTCAAGAAGCCCAAACAGAGAGCGGAACCGAGCCTGGACAGCAGCACTCGGACAACAACAAATTCCACCAGCCTGGCGCAGACAGAACACTTCCCAGAACCGCAGCTGGTGAACCTGCAGCTAGTTATGGCCTCCGGACTTCAGCTGAATCGCCAGCTTCAGGGGATGCCATGCAGCTGGTGGTGAGAGACCCCAGGTCGAGCAGTAACTTGGCGATAGACCGCATGAGTATGAATCTGGAGGTCTCGGGCGCCGAGCTGGAAGGGGTGGGCGCTGATGAAAGCGGGGAGCATTTTTTTGATGCTCGAGAAGCTCACAGTGATGAAAACCCCTCTGAAAGCGAACTGATGGAAAGGAAGGAGGAAGAGGATGTGCAAATACGGATCTCAGGTGGGCGTATTTCCTTCCCTCAGTGAAAGATTGTCCGTCCACTGTCACTGTTAGAACCTTCCTCTTGTGCTCATATGGTCTAGGACGTTTAAAGTTGACTCTCAGAACTTGACAATCAGTTTAGTCTTCAGGCTGTGTAAACATGAACCTAATTAATTCTTTATTTTATGAAAAGGGAAGGTGAAATAGTGTGGGGTTAATACTCTGTGACAGACTGTAATTACAGAGACAGCAGGCACTGTGCAGGCTCTTGACTGCAGTTGCTACTGGACCACTTAGTCTCGACTGACTGTTGGGAGGTGCAGGGAAAACATTTCCTTGAAGGCAGAGCACTCCCTTAGTCTATCCCAGCAGTCCCCATGCTCTTCTGTAGATGCAGTACCTGACTGAGCTTCAGAAGCGAAGCTTTGAGTTTACTTTTGAACTTCTCTCCTGCAGCCTCACCCCAGTCTGAAGCTCTTCAGACCTGATTATTTTGTCGTTTCTATTCTTATTACCACATGTGGTATTTTTGGCAGTTACCTGAGCAGCAGCTCGAGGTCTATCTGTTCTTCCCTTCGAGATGATTGTAGAGCTGTTAACTCAGCAGAAAACGAGCTCTATGACAGCAGCTCTGAGCACTTTCATAGGACTTGGCATGATTTGTGTTTGGAAAGTCCTGTGATTTTGATCAGCCAGCATGGTGACACTACACTAAATTTAGCACTCGAGTCGAGCTTTATCTCCTGTTCGTGCTGTGGGAGAAGGAGCTACTAGTAGGCAGATTCTAGATGACTGTTAGTCTTGAAATCTCTTAGCCATAAATACGCTCTTCTTTAAACATTGGATTCTATTAATGTGGGATAAACCAGAATGTGACTGAACGCCGCCTTCCAGTTTTTCTTTCCCTGAATTACTGAGACATTTTAAATTATTAAAATTGAGCCAACAACTCGACGCAGCTAATTTATTTGTCACCTCTTACGCTGTTTATTTTCTTAACTGTGCGGGGACATCAAAATTAGATCGCTCTGTTTTTAGTCTGACTCCGTGTTGTAGCTTTGCTGTAATAGTGTAGAGAAAATATTTGATATCATCCTATCGCTGGGTCGCAGGGAAAGCCTTTCTGTCTGTAATTGCTTTATCTTTTATCTTGACATCAGCGAGCTACATGTTAAAGCTAGCCCATCTCCGAGCAGCCTCAGTGCTGTAACTAGTGAGCGGAGGGGAGAAATCCCAGTGTCGTTTGTCAGGTACTGTTAGCAGAAGTGCAGGCTTTTCAGACACTGTAATAGAAACAGGAGGCTTGGGGCGGGTGGGAGGAAAAGGGAGGTAAGTGATTAGCTCGTCTCTTCATGTGAATCTCAAACTGCAGCCCAAAAACCAGCTGGGATCTCTGAAGCCCAGTTCAGAATCAAACTGGTCTGCTCTGATACAGAATCATAGTCCTCATGGGTGTAAAGGACCTCCAGGATTACCAAGTCCAGCATGATCGCTGGTCTGTCTTCTCTTCATCAGTGCTGTTTTCTTACTCATTTTGAAACATCTTAGGGGCTGGGTCTCTCTCTCCTTTCTGCTGACATTGTCTGCAGTTCGGTGCTTCTCGGGGATCATTGAGGCAGACACGTTAGTGAAGAAGCTCTTTCTCTTAACAGGAAATTATTTGATCCTCGATGGATACGGAACTGTGCAGGAGAGCTCCACAGACGAGGAGGTGTCGTCCCTTGTTCTCCAGTGCACGGCGGTTGGCCGCACCTCTTTGGACTCTGCACAGCAGCAGCCACTTTCCCCACGGGATACCCAGTCAGATGGAGGAAGCTCCCCGTTTGCTGAGGAGATGATGGCCTCACGCTGGGGGGGAGTAGAAGAGTCCTGCTCGTTTGTAGCAAGCCCTCACTTCTCTATAGAGCTACGTGTGCAGATGATGCAGTATATTCAGAAGATAGAGGATGACCTTGAGAAGTTAAAGGTACAGTGTGTTTCTGTTGGCTCTGTCAGGGGGGTTCATATTCCTTAGGTTTGGTTTTGTTTGAGAACAGAGCTTGAAAATAATATTTAGCAGAAAGAAAGGCAGCCTTGTGTTTGGTGTCTTTGACTCTTTATCTCTGGAAGCTTTTGAAGCAGAAACCTGGTGCTGTTTTGCTTGTGTTAAGTTGTGGGTTACGAGAGGCAACTGGTTCTGCTACAGCTAGCGGGGAGGAATGTTGCTTTTGAATCTGGAGAGGGTCCTGAGGGACAGGACAAAACTGATGCAAGTCTGTAACAGCAGAGTTTTGAAGGGGCCGCTGGCCTAAGGATATGAATTTCTGACATAAAAAGAGTTCCCAGATCTGGTGCAGGCTGCTGCTAATAACAAATTGAGGTGCTAAGTGGCAGTAGAGCAAGAACAAGGTTTTCAGCCTCACTGTGTTCAGAATTACTGGGGAATTGAGATCTGTAGTGGGTCACTGTGCGTCGGGGGTGATTCCAGTCCACTCACCTGTAGTAAAACTTCTCATTTTCCATTTGAAGTTTACTTGATGAAGAGAGAGCTGCTTTAATTTTGGGATTGGTTTTGGTTTTCTAGGAGGTTGAGGAAGACTACACCATTCTCCGACGCCAAGGGCTGGCTGGCTCAGCCTCCACAGGAGAGCACTCAGGTACGCAACTGGACCATCTAGAATGGGTAGCGTAGTCCCCGTTAGCTTCAGATGTTGAACAAAGAGCACAGAGTCAATTCCTAATGTTTCTCACATAAATAAGAAAGGTTTCACCTGCCTCAGCCGCTCTCAAAGGGCTGAGACCACGCTGATTCCAGGAAAGGTCAGTCGAATCCATTGAGACTCAGTTGTGCAGAGGCGCTTGTTCCTCCCTCTGAAAAGGTTGTTTGCAGGCTGTCTCACCCCTACCTGCCAAAGCCCTGCATCTCAGGATGTACTTCTCTTTCCAAGAGGGTTTGATTGATGTGAGTCCTAAAGGAACATTTTTGAGCACGTAAAATGATTACAAGCTGCCTTTTCTGTCTCTGATGCTGTGCAAAGTGGTTGCTGTGGGTCCCTTCAAACTGACCTCAGACATCATGGGGATGTAATTGCTGGAATCGCTAACAGAAGTCTGAAGGTTAAATGGCTGTGCTGTCTCTCACACACCACGTTCTCTGCTAGTACTGGTGATCAGAACCATTAGACATTCGTCTCTCACCGCCTTTCTGCCTTTCTCTTTTCCTTTTTGCCTCCTTCAGACAAAAGCTAGTCATGTTTTCAGGAGCGGCTGAAGATCGGATGACGAGTAACAGGACACAGCACCCACTATCTTCCTTGTGGACTCTTAGATGAGAGGGTTTGGACCATTCCCATGTGAACCATACTCTAGCAAAGTGGGCACGGGGTGCTTTTCCTGTGGGGCATCTGCACTATCTTGTCAGTGAGGGAGTCTGTTCTATCCTGCTCCTCTCCTTGCTATCAGAAATTCATTTCTCAGAACAGAAAAGAAAGAAACCAAACCAAATGTACAGAGCTTTGGGTGTAGGATATAAAAATGTATTTAGACATTAAAAAACAAATCAATGTATTTATTTGACTTCATTCCATGTATCAAAAGCACATTTTAATTTGTTTTTTGTTTTAATCTGCCTTTCTTTTGTTTGGTTTTGTTCTATTTGAATGGGGGAGTGACAGTTCTAGCCCTCCGCAAACACCCTGCCTGCCACTGCTCCTGATCCAAAGGTCAGGCCTGAGGGCAGAGAGTGTGTCTTGACTTCACTGGACTGGACTCTGCACTCCCCTGCTGGCACTCAAACTGCCACACGAAGAGCTACTTATGAAGGTGTTAGGATAACTTGTGGCTTGGAACTGTGTTCAACATCTGCATGGGAACTGCTCACATCACCCCAGGCAGAAGAAGAAATCCCCATGCATGCAGCAGCCGGGCGCTTGAGATGGGCAAATATTTCTTACCCCCCCTCCTCTCCCGTCAGGATTCTCCTCTGACAGGCAGGATTAGACTGGGAGAGGAGAACTATAGGTTGCATTTTCTTTCCTCGACTCTGTTGGCTTTGATCACTGTCTCCTTTGTAAAGCGATAAAATTACTTGGACCTGCAGCACTTTTGTAACTCTCCTCTGGATCCAAACAGACAAGAAACCCCAGAAAAATAAGAATGCAAACCCAGAAGTGTTTGAAAGACGTGGGGCAGAGCTGCCTCTGATTCACTACTGAACGAATAAGGGCTGCCATTTGCGTTAGCCACAGGTACTGCTGATTATAGGGCCAGTAAGTTTTAGTACCTGAAAGTATGTCTTGCTGAGGGCTTGGGGTGGGTTTGGGGTTGTTTTTTTCTGGGGGGGTATCGGGGATGGATTTGGGTTGGGTTTTTGGTGGTTGATTGTTTTTTTTTCTTTAAAATCTGATTTGTGCCAGCGTGTTCTCACAGATGTGCGAAGCTACGCAGGCTGGAATAGCTCTCCAGTACTTAGACCTCTTCTAGTGGGGTTTGCCCTTGGAATTCCTTCCAGTCTGGGAACAGGATGGTAGAATCGGGTATTACTTGCGCAGCCTAAGCACCTCTGCTCCAGAGTTGCTCCTAGAGCAGGCAGTTGCTGCTTGGCATAGGGTGGTTCAAGCTGTCCCTGGTATCAGACGCTGTGCACAGTGCCAAGTGAGTCTCTCTTGCACCCTCTTCCCAAGCTGTAAAGTGTTTAAGGAACCCAAACTGAACAGCATAGCAAACCCGGGTCAGAAGAGCGGTAACATCACTGTGAGCATCACGAAGTGCTGAGAATCTGTCTTGGGTCAGTGGGATGATCACACTCCCTGCTCCTTTCAGACATACATTTTCTCCTTAGCGACTGGCAAGCAATCAGATCTGTCCTCTGCCTGCTCACGTAGCAAGAAAACAGTTGTTCTTCCCGTTAGAGATGCACACGGGTAGAGTCAGGTAGACACTGGCAGAGCTTGAGCAGAGATGATTTGGGACCTGATGAGAAGGCTGGAGCCATGAACCCTTACAGAGCAGGGAGGAGTTTCTCTTGTTTTAAGAGCCAATTGCACAGAGTACCTTTTTTTCCTCACCAGCAGAGCGTTGCACTGCCAACACAAGCCAAAGTATTCTCTTCCAGGCTGGCAGGAGCTTTCTCTTCCTTCAGACCCACCCAGGCCTGTCCTGTTGCACCTCTATGAATATACTGTCAGTATTAGCCAAGCACTTCCATTCTTCTGTGGGCAGGATGTCCCCTCCTCACCTCCAGCCATACGGTTCCTCTGGTTGTCATCTAGACTTCCTCTGATAACCCCCAGACTAGGCTGCCACCTCTGTTGTGGCATCTTGTGGCTGATCCTGTCAGAAAAGAGAGCTGGGCTGTAGCCAGCCCTTGGTGTTCAAGGCCCTTTCTCCCCATGGTCGGTTGGTGTGATGCTGCCTGGCTCCACACACTCCTGGAACAGGAGCAGTTACTGTGACTGTTGCTGTCTGAAAGCTTTCCAGAGGCTTCCCCGCTTGGTTGTGTGAGCCCAGTGAACTCTCAGAGCTTAATCTGGCCTTTCGGCACAATGATCAGCAGAGGTGGGACCTGTGGAAGCCTGGTTGCTGAATCCTCTTCCCTTGTGACCAAAGACAAACCCCTTACATGTCTGCTTTCCTCCCATGTTGCATAAATGCGGTGGTGAATGATCCAGTGCTCCAGGAGCTGAAGCTGTTGGGATGGAGCCGTCTGCTTGTGCTTCCCCTGACTTTTTCCACAGAATCAAACCTTTTGCTTTTGCAGCATCATCCACCACTGCGTTTTTTCATCTCTGTTTAGATGCAGGAGCAGTGGAAAGGCTGGGAATGCAGAGTATCCATCTATCCTTCACATTCCTGCTGGGGTGCAGTTCTCCCCACCGTCCCCTCCTGCTGCCTTGGACTTAAATCCAGTGGGAAGGCAGAAACAGTTCAGTCACCTCTCAAGACCTTTGTGCTGGGCAGTGGTGATGATGGAGAAGCCCTTGTGCTGGGTAGGCTGAGCAGTCACCAGAGCAGGAGACCGCAGGGGGATGTCAGAGAAGGCCAACCCATGTGAACCCAGTTTTATGGGCAGTAAATGACACTGTGCTCTGTCCCGTTTGAGGTTTGTTTCAGCCTTACGCTGCACTGATCGTCCTTCGGAGCATCGCCCCTCCCGGAAACGGGCGGTGGGGTCAGGGATCTGAGAGCAGCAACCTGAGATAGCAGGTGATTCTGTTCTCCTTCCTATTGCATCTACTGTACGGCAGCCCCTGGGCCACGTCTCGCTGTGGGGAAGGAGCTGGATCTCTAAGCACTATTTAGGAGACTCGAGTGTTTTTAACCCTTTAAGCCATAGAAGTACCTTCTGAATTCCAGTTTACAGCCCAAGGAAACGTTTGAACTTGTAGTTGGCTGGACATCCCACCTTCAAACTGGAGAGCAGAGCGGGACAGCTGGTTTGCTAGCCCCAGCCCTCCCTCCTCTGCATTATTTTGGGGTATATTTTTCTTCCTCAAATACAAGAGGAGCAAGGAGTCCTCATCTTGGGCACAGATGCAGTACAGCAACCAGCCTTTCATGTCCTCCTCCTGCTGTTACGGGATGCAGCCGTGGGTTGAGGTACTCCTAGGTGTGTCCCTTCCAGAAAAGAGAGTTCCCTTCTGCTATAGAGAAACTGTTCATCTGCTGTTTGAGCTCTCTCTGGTTTCTCAAACGTAACCTTGTCTGTAGGGAGGGGAGATTCTTTAACACCCTCTGCGTGGGATCAGAAAGATAAACCTCAAAGGCTAAGAAGTCCTAGCTGGTTGTGCTCAGCTTTCAGACCGCACTCTCCCCGTTTCCAGGCTTCTCCTAAAACTTGTGTGTTCTGCTGTTCTCCCTGTTAGTGGAGGAGGGTTTCTTCATCAGGTGACCTTCGATTATAATCTCAGTGCTTGATGGTAGCTGATGTTTTCCCCACTCTGTTTCCTAAAGAACCCTCTTCGTTCCCTCCCCCAAAGGTGCCAACAAGCAGATGAACTGCAAAAGGGACAGCGCAGCCAAAACACTGCTGTTTTCTTTGGGATTTAAAGTCTTGTGGAGCTCCCTTCCATCCTAGGATGTTTTTCTTTCCTTTGTCCCACACGCAATCATGTAACGGAGATTTGTACTTGTAAAGAGAAGAAATCAGGAAGTATTCTTTCAAAAGAAAGGAGAAAAAAAAAAAACCCTAAAGAACCCCCACAAAAATCTTTATGAATAATCCTGTATTTTTACTGATCCTCTTTGAATGTCTAAAACAGAACGAAGCTAAAGACTTTATGGTTCTAATTATCCAGATGTATGTTTGTAAAATAGCTCTTTTATGACTCTAGCTGATAAGGTTGTATGTTTCTGGAATTAAATATTGGTCACTTAAAAATAAAATCTAAAAAAAAATAAAGAAATAAAAACACCACCCCACCCCCCCCATCTGTTTTCAGCATCTGGGCAATAGAAAAACTCAGCGTTTCAAATATCATTAAAGAAGTTTAAAGGAAATCATTTCTTTGCTGGATTTTTCGGGGTGGGGAGGGGAGGTTGTTGTTGGGGTTTGGGGTTGGTTGTTGATTTAATTGCCTGAAGGATTTGGCAGGACAAACTGTCTCCAACGGGCTAAGGAAGCTTTGCGTTGGGTACAAGTGACCTTTCGGAATCTGTTGTTGCTGTTGGAAATGTGGGAACCCCACCTCCAGTTCTACCAGTTCATGTGATGCTTACGGATCAATCGCTTCTCCTCCTGCTGTGCCTGGCTCTCCCGTGGGCAGTGCCTGTGCCCAGCTCACTGGCCAAGCGAGTGGAAGCGCTGCTTTCATTGTGCAGTTGAGGTGAAAGGGACCTTTTCCTGGAGGTCTTAGCTCTGGCTGTGCTGTCTCCTGGTTTCACAGGAGAGCTTTGGCCCACTGGAGCACTTCAGTTTTAGCTGGTGAGTTCACCTGAACCATCCACATCTCATCCCCCTTTTGCATCCTATCCCCATTTGTCTGCAGTCCTGTGTCTGGTTCTGGAGCCCCCAGCACAGGAAGGAGACTGAGCTGTTGGAACGTGCCCAGAGGATGAGAGGAGGGCTGGAGCACCTCTGCTATGGGGACAGGCTAAGAGAAGAGGAGACTCCAGGGAGATCTCGGAGCAGCCTTCCAGTCCCTGAAGGGGACTACAGGAAAGCTGAGGAGGGGCTGTTTCCCAGGGCTTGGAGTGGTCACACCAGGGGTAATGGCTTCATGCTGAAAGATGGGAGGTTGAGACTGGAAGTCAGGAGGAAATTCTACAGAATGAGGGTGCTGAGACAGTAGACAGTGGGGGGTGTCCCTGCTCATGGCAGGGGAGAGAGAGCCTGGACTGGACTGCCCAGGGCAGTGGGGGAGTCCCCGTGTCTGGAGGTGTTGAAGGACAGCCTGGCTGTGGCCCTGAGTGCCCTGGTTTGGCCGCTGGGGTGCTGTTAGGTGCTGAGCTGGGCTGGAGGAGCTCAGAGGGCTTTGCCAGCTTCCGTGATTCTGTGGGGTTTGCTGCTCATCTGAGAGGCAGCATCTTTATATCGAACGTTAGCCAAAGCCCGTTGGGCTTCAGCGCTGCTTTGCTTGTGCTCTGTAAAGCGAATCTTCTTCCTCATCTGATGTCTTGAAAGTTGTGACTGAGCTTGGCTTCTTCCAGCAAGTTCTGCGTGAGGCTGCCTCCGCTGGAGCGCTGCTGCCTGGCTGCGAGGCGATGCGTGCAGCAGAACCAGCACTCGTTTTGCCTCTCTAGACCTCTCTGTTTTATCCCATTAGAGTTTCCACATGATGATCCTTCACCCTTGAGCGCCTCAGCCAGTGCCCCCTCACCACAAGGGGTGGGATGCTGTGCCGAGGGGCGCAGGCACGTCACCAAAACCGTGTTCAAGCGTTGTCTGTGTGTCGGTGCACGGGAGCATTCGAGCTTTTCATTTGCAACCCTTTTTGCTGGGTATTCTCTTTCCCTCCACTGAGATCAAAGAGAAATTTGAAAGAGAAGAGAAATTCAAACCTTGCTACTGAGGGAACTTGCAAGTGTTTTAATAGGGAACATCTGCTCCAAGTTTGCTGCCAAGGCTCGGGGTTTGTTGCGTTATCTGCAGAGGATGCTCTACGTGATCCCTATCGCTTAGCGATAGTCCTGGCTGTAGCTCCTGACTTCCCTGGCAGGTGATGCAGTCCCATCTCTGATAGACAAGCTGATAACGAGCAAGGCATCCAAAGCAAACAGCAAAGCAGCAAGCAAACTGCAGCAGCTGGAATTCTCGATGCTTAGGCTCCTCTTTCTATTCTCCCCCCTCCTTCCTGCAGGGTGCCTGGGAAGCTCCTTGAGAGATTCCTTTATTATAATTGGTAATCTGAGCTCCATTCTCTTTTCCTAATGACACCGCTCGTGTTTTGCCCACTGAAATGTTATTTTATAGTTTCCCTTTACTGCGCTGCTGTAAATAAATGGTTGAAAATAAACAGTTTGGGGGGGAAAAAAAAATGCAGCTTTGTCTTCTCTCCCGCAGCCGGTGCCCTTGAATCCCAGCTGAGAGAACCATGCTGCATCCTCTTAGGGCTCTTTCGCCATCGCGGAATAGATCTCTCCTCGCTGCCTGCTGTAGATAGGGAAGGAAGAGATGAGAGAGGATGGGGAGAATGTTATTTCAGATAGGTTTGAGTCGTTTCTGAGTGCTGGTTATTTAAAGGACTGTGGTCACGCAGCGCAGCCCCCAGCAATGTCGTCGTGGCTGGTAGTCCTTGTCTGTGAATATAACTCACATATACCTGACTCTTCTAGTTGGGACTGAAGACTCTACAACGCTACCAACTTCAAAGGTCAGGTTTCAGGGCCAGAGAGCCCAGCAAAGCAGGAAAATAACAGCTGCTCCTGTGCCAGAGCTGTTCTGCAGAGCTGGGAGTGTCGCAAATTGATTTCCATCCCCATTAACTGATTTGACCACTACTTGGAAAACACTTCTGGGAGAAGCGTGGTCCTCGTTTGGAGATGACTGTGCAGATCCCCTCCTGCATTTCTCTACATCACAAACTGACAGGGCTTCCTCCTCCAGTCACGGAGCATCTACTCCCCTTCTTCCTCACCAGATGGGAGATTACAGCTGCAAATCATCGCTCGGGCTCTTGGCAGAAGAAAATGCCCAAAATATCCCCTTCGCTTTCTTGCACCAGTTTGTTTGTTTCCAGATGTCTGCCGCTTATTTAGCATCAAGTATTTTCCCTGATCAATATTTTAACCTTCTTGTTGATATTTACTCGGCGCCTCTGAATAAACTCTATTGTAAGTGGAGCTCCACGGCTGGCAGAGTAAATCTCCATTTCTAGCAGCTCTCTGGAGGCTTCGCAATAATTCATATTATCTGAGGTTATTGTTACAGTCGGATATTAATGAGCACATCTTCCTCTCGTCTCTTGAAAGTTCAATTCAGATCCCACTCCTGCTGCTAAAACAACATCTCCGTTCTGAATTAGCATGGAGAGAAGAGAGCTTTGTGTTCGCCTCTTCAGCTCCGCTTAGAACGAACTCTCTGGTTTTATGGAGACGGAGAAACAACCGCATCTGCTGCCCTTCGACCTCTGTAGTGAGGAGACTGAGCCCTGTTGGATGCTGTGCGGTGGCTGTTGCAGCGGTGTCGCGTTGTGGGTGTCCTTGTCTGGAACCCCACGCATCTCACCTGATGTCGTGGGATAGACACCTCGACTAAGAGGTCTCCTAAGCTTTCCTAAGAGCTTTCCTAAGGGAAAGAGCACGCAGACCCTTTCTTTCGCGCTGACTTGGCCTCCCTGAGCTCTCCCATGTCTGGGCCTGGTGGAGAATTGCAGTCCCTGCCATTCCAGGGCAGCTGCAATAAGGGAGAAACCCCTCTTTTTTAACTTTTAATGTAGTTTCTCTTCCCCAGGTGGACTGAGACAGCCCCACCGCACACGAGCCTCTCGGTTTTAGTTCCTTCTGCCAACAGCAGAGCGGATGCAGAGCCCGTCGTATGGAGAGAGACAGATGAGCAATAGCTCAGCGGTGACAGGGGCAGTTTTATTATAGCGGAATAAAGACATTTCAGAGGAGAAAAGATGAGTCCAATAGAGGCTACAATTGAGGCGATTTGACTTCTGCTGCATGCACCCACTAAGATGATGATGATGATGGTGATGAATAGGGCAGAGGGGCGTTCAAAACCCTTTGGGAGCCTATTACTTCCCGGACAAAAGTTACTAAGAATTTTTTTACAAGCTAAAAAATAAAAGTATTTGGAGGTGAAATGACAGCAGAGGTGCTGGAGAGACGGGAGGGGATCTCTTACTGCCTAATTGGACTTGAGTTTGTAAAGGAGACGGGAGAAGGAGCATCTGTTCTGCTTTAAAAGCTGAGTAGAATCTGAGTCACAGAATAATTGAGGCTGGAAAAGCCCTCTGAGCTCCTCCAGCCCAGCCCAGACCCTAACATCGCCCCAGCAGCCAGACCAGGGCACTCAGGGCCACAGCCAGGCTGTCCTTCAACACCTCCACACACGGGGACTCCCCCACTGCCCTGGGCAGTCCAGTCCAGGCTCTGAGCACTCTTTCCCTGAGGAAGGGCTTCCTAACAGCCAACCTAACCCTCCCCTGCAGGCTTCAGGCCCTGCCCTCTCATCCTGGTGTTGGGTGCCTGGGAGAAGAGCCTGACCCCCACCTGACTGCACTCTCCCTTCAGGGAGTTGTAGAGAGGGAGAAGGTCCCCCCAAGTCTCCTCTTCTCCAGGCTGAACTTCCCCCCAGCTCCCTCAGCCTCTCCTCATCAGCCTTTCCCTCCAACCCCCTCCCCAGCCTCGTTATTCCTCTAGACCAACTGCAGCCCCTCCATCCCTTCCTTGAAGTGATGGGTACAGCACTGCCCCCAGGACTGGAGGGGAGGCCTCCCCAGTACCCAGTACAGGAGGAGAACCATGGTTTAGAGCTTTGCCCCGGCCTAGAGACTCCAGGCTGGAAGGTGCAGTGTTCCTCCCAGGTTCAGAGAGAGGTTGCTAGAGCCCATAGCAGCATCTCCTCTCCCAGTTGTCCCCATAGTCCTTGGACTCCCTTGCTGATGAGCTCTCCGCAGTCACTTTCATTCTTCTTTACTCCCTTTTCTTAATTGTTTCTCAGCTGAAGGTCTCTCTGGCTTTCATCACCTTTCAAAGAGAGGGGGGTGTTGGGCCAGGGAGGTTTAGTTGGTTTTATCTGGATTTTGATTCGGCCTTTTGAAACGGCTGCTTTAGTTCCTCTTTGCTGTGTGGATGGAAGAGAGGCAGGAGGCTACATCCTTTGATGGAGTAATGACAGAGAGCATCAAACAGCTGGGGAAATGAAGATGCAGATGAAGATAAACACTTTGCAAGTAGTCCAGTGTTTGTTATAGTCTGAGAGACGAGGGGGTCGGTCTCTTCTCCCAAGGAACAATGGCTAGGACAAGAGGAAACGGCTTCAAGCTGCCCCAGAGGAAGGTTAGGTTGGTCCTGAGGAGAAACTGCTCCATGGAAAGGGCTCTCAGTCCTTGGCACAGGCTGCCCAGGGAGGGGCTGAATCTCCATCCCTGGCCGTGCTTCACTGGCAGGGAGATCTGGAGCTCAGGGCCAGGCTTAGTAGTGGGTTGGGACAGCTGGATTAAGGGCTGGTCTCGATGCTCTCAGTGGTCTTATCGCCCTCTACAACTCCCTGAAGGGCCACTGTAGAGAGGTGGGGGCTGGTCTCTTCTCACAGGTCTTCAGTGACAGAACAAGAGGGACCAGCCTCAGGCTGCTCCAGGGGAGGGTTAGGCTGGATGTGAGGAAGAATTTCCTCACTGAAAGAGCAGCCAGGAAGGGGGTTCAGCCCCATCTCTGGAGGTGTTTAAAGATCCTTTAGATGTGGTGCTGAGAGATCTGGGCTGGTGGGGACCTTGGCAGAGTGGGGTCACTGGTTGGACTGAATGATCTCAAGGGTCTTTTCCAACCTGAACAGTTCTCTGACTCCACGATTCTCTGGGATGAGGCTCCAGTTACACAGCACAGGGTGCAGAGCAGCTTCTTCAGAAGGGACCCCAGATTTTGCATCAGGACCGCAGAGACCAGGCTCTGCTAACATCCCCTCATGTTTTCTCTCTACATGACAAACAAGCAAGCAAACTGCTCCTCACGATGGTCCTTATTTATCTAACTCATCCTACCAACTTCTCAGAGCCATTTACACATAAATATAGAATTAGATGGGCTTCTTTATGTAAGCACCACGAGCCACTTATTCCGCTAACCAGCTCCCTCAAAGCTGCTCTTATCTACAAAACTGCCTGATTTGGACTCGTTCCGTTGCCGATAGGAAGTCGTTAGGAACCTTGAAGGCAAAAACTAATCAATGCAGAGCATTTATAATGGATTTTTTTAATATTTCAGTCAAACCAGTAATCTTGCCTCTTGCAATGCTTTTTCATCCCCTGAAACCTCCCCGGTGCTTCCCGCATTTCACCGACTCCCTTTTGTACCGTGGCAACGGTTATTTACTCTTCTGCTGAGTTATAGCCACCTAGGAAGATAAATGCAGCCGGTTGTTTAAATGATCCACAACTTCACGTCAGGTTGAGATCGGAGCATCCGAAGGGGAGAAGATAATTTAATTGCTGAGATGTATATGATGTGCTGGGAAGTGAGCGATGGCGGTACTGACGGCGCCTGGTTTCCCCTGATGTTTGGATCAGTAGATGGTGGGTTACTCCATGGAACAAACAGCCTGTTGGTGTGAAAATTGGGGAGCACTATCGCCCCTATTTATCCACGTTGCTGCAGGCTTCCTAGAAACATCAAGATTGGAAAGACTTTTGAGATCATCCAGTTCAACCCCCCACCCTACAACCCCCAGCCACTACCCCAGCTCCTCAACCCCCCTGGCTGCCTGGTTGTTGAACCCCTCCAGGGATGGTGCCTCCACTCCCTCCCTGGGCAGCCTGTGCCAAGGCCTCCCCACTCTGTCTGGGAAGAGGTTTCTCCTCAGATCCATCCTGACCCTCCCCTGGCACAGCCTGACCCCAGTTCCTCTGCTCCTATCGCCAGTCCTTAGGGAGAAGAGGCCAACCCTCACCTCACCCCAACCTCCTTTCAGGTAGCTGTAGAGAGCAGTGAGGTCTCCCCTCAGCCTCCTCTTCCCCAAGCTGAACAACTCCAGCCCCCTCAGCCTCTCCCCATCAGCCCTGTTCTCCAGTTCCCCTTCTCTGCCCCCTCTCCAGCCCCTCTGTGTCCTTCCTGCACTGCAGAGCCCAAACTGCCCCCAGCACTCGAGGTGCAGCCTCACCAGGGCTGAGTGTAGGGGCAGGATCACCTTCCTTGGTGCTGCTGGTCACACTACACCCTGCATGAGCACAGCTAGTGGAGCTCCTGCTGGGGAACCTCTGCTAGAATTCTAAGACCACCAGATTCCATCCCTCTCCTTGCTGACTGACTGGACAGTGAGTCCCAGAGAAGGAGCTTCAGGGCTATGTGGTGCAGTGGGACCAGTGCTCTGCCCCAAACATCCCAGGGGGTCCTTTATCTCCGAGCCCTCTGGCTTTCTGAAGCCTCAGTGGCTCTTCACTGTGTTTTTGTGTCTCTGTGGGTGAGCAGCATCCCAACCCCCTCCATAATCTTTGCATTTATAGTCTCACAACAACAGTTCCTTCCAAAACTGGAGTTTCTAGGTCATCAAACTCCTTTTCTTGTGCAGGCAGCGGTGTCAGATAAGCTCATTCATAAAATGGCCAAACTCTATTTTAAAACCAGTTGGATGGGTTCCCTCCCCCTCCTCTCCCCACTTCTCCATCAGAAGGCAGTTCCAAAACCTCTCGTCTGGTTTGGATCCTTTTTATTTCCAAACCAGATTTATTTGCAGCCTGTTTCTAGCCCGTCCGTTCCCTCGCTGAATTATCTTAAGCGCAAAAAATCCCTAAAGGTTTTAAATAAAACACAACTGTCTCGGAGACTGGGGAGAGTAAATGAAGCTGGAAATAATTGGAATCCAGCTATCTTTGCTCAGACTTAGTGGTGGGACTTGGCAGAGCCTGAGCTGCTCAAGAGAAGAGGAGGGAGCAGGGCTGAGCTTAACTGTGCTGTCTGTCCTTCACTCTGTCCTGACAGACTCTGGGTCTGATGAGCTCCTGCTCACCCCAGCTGCTCTGGAAGGGAAAGGAATCATAGAATGCTTAGGGATCTAAGGGACCTCGAAAGATCGCCCAGTCCAATCTCCCTGCCACAGCAGGATCACCCAGACCCAGTGGCACAGGAACACAGCCAGGCGGGGCTGGAACGTCTGCAGAGAAGGAGACTCCACAACCCCCCTGGGCAGCCTGGTCCAGGGCTCCGGGACCCTCCCTGGGAAGAGGTTCCTTCTGATATTGAGAGGGAACCTCCTCTGTTCCAGCTGGCACCCAGTGCCCCTTGTCCTGTCCCCAGATGCCCTTGAGCAGAGCCTGGCTCCATCCTCCTGACACCCACCCCTCACAGACTGAGAGACAGGAATGAGGTCCCCCCTCAGCCTCCTCTTCTCCAAGCTCAAGACCCCCAGCTCCCTCAGCCTTTCCTCAGAAGCGAGGTGTCCTACTAAAGGAAGGCTTTGCACTGCCCATCTGGAGGGCAAGGGCAGGCAGAACACCTACCTTCTCCTTCCCAGGTCCTCAGTGACCCCACAGACCAGGTGTGTGCTGACTTGGGATGGTGCACTGATGCATGCATGTACTGGAGGCTGGCTCACACAACCTTCCTGCTGGAAGCCTCGTGTTGCTTTCCAGCTTTTAAGTGTTCTGAGTGCTCAACAGCAGGGCTGAGGCTCACTGGAGCCTGAAGAACCCGGGGCCACGCAGAGATGTCTAGTGTGGAGTTGTCCAAGTGAGGTCTTCAAAGGCAGGAGATGGCAGGAGCCAGGAGGAGAAGCAGCATCTGGTGGGATCACCCCGTGAGGACCACGCAGAGAAAGCCCTGCCTGGCTTGGGTGGAATCAGCACTGAGGTGAGGAGTAGGGTCTATCTACCCCCTACGTCTGGACTTGGCACGGAGACTGCTTTCAGTCTGGAAGAAACCCCAGCTCTGTCCCCTAGCCCTCAGTGCTGCCTGCTCTGCCTTAGTCAGACCCCATGCAGGACTGAACTGTGGCCCAGACAGTGAGGACTGTAGACCCTCAAGGCCATCATCACAGAGAGGGTCACCAGAAGGACATTGTAAGGCTGGTGTGGGTCCAGACAAGGGCAATGGAGATGGTGAAGGGCCTGAAGGTCTGATGTGGAGAGGCTGAGGGAACTGGGGTTGTTTAGCCTGGAGAAGAGAAGGTTGAGGGGAACCCTTACTGCTCTCTGCCTGACAGGAGGGTGGAGAGAGGTGGGGTTGGTCTCTTCTCCCCAGTCACCAGCAATAGGACAAGAGGAAACAGCCTCAAGCGGTACCAGGGGAGGGTTAGGTTGGACATCAGGGGAAATCTCTTTCCTGACAGAGTGCTCAGGGGTTGGAACCGGCTGCCCAGGGATGGGGGGAGCCACCATCCCTGGAGGGGTTCAAACAGTGAGTAGCTGTGGCCCTGGGAGACAGGGTTTAATGGGCTGGGTGGGGTAGGGATGACGATTGGGGTGGAGGTCTCTTCCAACTTTAATGACTCCATGATTCCCTGATCATAAATTAGAAGCCAGCACAGTCCAGACGTAAGGAAATGCCCCTCTGTTCTGGGAATAACAAATGCCAACGCCTGGAGTGGCCCATGGGGCAGGGGCACGGATGGTTCTCAAAGCAATTGGCTGGTAGCTGTTATCCTGAGGGAAATGATGCGTGGAAGGGATGAGCTCAAACACCCTGTGCCTGTTACCTATGCGTTTTATGAGTAATTTGTCTCTGAAGCAGAGGCGTTGGGGTTTGTTGTTGTTTTTTCTTTCCCTCCTGTGAAGCCGATTCTTTTCCTCCAGCTTTACTTCTTCTCAGCGGGAGGGGAAGATGAATTTCTATCAGATAATACTTCATTGCTCCTAATGCAAGAGTCCAATTAATTGATGGTTTAAAAGCTTTGCTATTAAAAACAAACAAACAGGAAAACAAACCTGCAGTGTGGGCAGAGAGGGCTGGATGGAGCATCAGAGCCTGCAGGGACAGCACGGCTGACTCTGGGTGCTGCATCCCTCAGCCTGGCACTATAGGACAGTCCCACTCCTGCCAGTTTCCCAGTGCAAGCTGATGGCTCTTGCCCTGCAAACACTGCTCTCAGGGCCCAAGGAGGAGATGAATACTTAATGCGAAGTCTTGAGGAGCTGTGGGTGAAAGGATTTGGCCCCCTGTTCTTCCCAGGCAGAGCAGAAGGAGAGGAGAAACAGGGCGAGAGTGAAGGACCTGGGAAACTGCAGGGAATCTCAAAGGAGTTGATGGTTTAGGGGCTGAGTGAGGGGAAGGCACGGATTTTCCAAGAATCAAATGCTCCTCACAAGAGTCAAAAGAGAAGAGGCTGAGGGGGAGATCCTGCTCTCTGAGACTACCTGAAAGGAGGATGGTGTGGGGAGTGGGTCAATTTCTTCTCCCCAGTGGCAAGTGATAGGATCAGAGGAGATGGCTGCAAGCTGCACCAGGAGAGGTTTCGGCTGGGTGTTGGGAAGAGTTTCTTCATTGAAAGGGTCGTAGAAAGAGGTTGCTCATGGCAGTGCTGGAGTCCCCATCTCTGGAAGCGTGGACCTGGTGCTGAGGAGCAGGGGTTAGGGGTGAACTGGCATTGTGCTGGTTGGACTTGATGCTCTTGAAGGTGTCTTCCAGCCAATTGACTCTGTGATTCTGTAAGAGCTGAGTCTGGGCTTAGAAAAACCGGCCCCAGTCCCAGTGCCCCACTGCTCCCTGCCCCTCTCCTGCATCCCACTTCCATCCTGGCTGCTGCCCTCCCTCTATCCCAGATCTCCTGCCGTTCTGCTACCCCTCCCTCTGCATTGTGGACCCCCC
>VZRI01004037.1:76859-131159 GCA_013397515.1 Upupa epops | reverse complement strand
CCCCTCCCGCCGCCGGGGACCCGCAGCTGCCGCCGGAGCGGGGCCGGAGCTGCCGCGGGCACAGCCGCTCCCCCAGCCCAGCACAGGTAGGAGCCGCCGGGAATGGGGTGGAGGGGGGTCAGGGGTTCCGAGTCCTGCCCACAGGATGGACCAAGGGTTGGGGAGAGGGCAGCGGGGCCCCAAAGCTCCGAAGCATCACCCCCCCCTCCCCATCCCCGCATTCCCGCACTCCGGTCCCCGGGGGGAGCCGCCGGCCGCCGCTGCGCAGCCCCGGGAGTGCGGGGAGAGGGTGATGGTGGTGGTGGCGGGGGGGGCCCTGGGCAGACCCCCCCCCCGGAGCGGGATGGGAAGCGGGGAGGCTCGGCTCGGCGGCAGCAGAACACACACCATCACCCCCCCATTCCCCCCCCGCATCGCCCCGCACTTGCTGAAGGACTTTGCTCCAGCTCTCGGCGAGGGGGGAGCGGGGTAGGGGGGAACGGGTGGGTGATGTCTGGGCGGCTGCAGCCGTTTTGGCGGAGCAGGACTTGGGAGATGCCGGAGCGGAGCTTTCGGGAGAGCTGAAGTTCAAAGAGTGCGGGGAAAGGGGATGCTTTCGGCTTCTCCGGATAACCTGGGAACGATTCCCGGGATGGGGAAGTGCGTGGTGGGATCTGCACGGGGGCTCGGGGCTGCCTGGGGGGTGGCTATTTCAACATCCCCCCACCCTCTTCCTTCAGCACCTCCATCCCCTCGAGGGTGCTGGTGCGGTGCTGGCTTCGCAGCCGTGGCCGCTCCAGCGATGGGCAGGGAGGACAATGCTGTTGAGCCCGAGATTTTTCGGAAGGCTTTTGGGTTGGGAAGAAAGGGTTCATTGTTCTGGAACGCGTTCTGCTGGAGTTGCGTTTGCGAATAATTTATCTCAGAATAGCAGAGGGGATGCTCGGCTGTGCTGACGTGCGGGTTCTACACTCACTGGTACAGACCCTCCGCTCCTCATCCAGCCGCCTCGGTGCTGGGCAGCGGAGGAGAAACTCCAGGCAGAAACCTCTTCCTAGGCCCAACTTTGTTCTCTGTTATTTGTGCATAAACTCTGTCTCAGCCTGGAGCTCTGCATAGGTGAGCGATGCTGCAAATGCTCCTCAGCTTTTGGTATCTAGCAGGCTGCTTTCTTTTCCCGACCGGGAGGTCTCCAGGTTGTGACCCCAGGGAAGTTAACCCAGCTCACATGAGGGTTGTTAACCCAATGCTTGTTCCTCGTTTGGGGTGAGATGCTGCTTGCTGGTGGACCCAGAGCTGTGTCTTGTCTCCCTGGGGACCTCCTGCTAGCGGGAGGTGCTGAGGGACTGCTGGAGGTGCTGAGGGACTGCTGGAGGTGCTGAGGGATGTTGGTTTCATCGCTGCATCCTGGACACCCTTCCTGCTGGAACGCCGACAGCACTGGTTGCCTCACACAGTGACAGCAGGAGGTTCCTTTGCTTGGCCCCAGCAGGAACCAGTCTCTTTGTCTCTCTGAGACAAGACAGCCTTCTCCCCGACAAGACACAGCCCGGGTGGATGTGACCACTGCAGTTAGCCGGGAGCAGAACCCTGGAGCTGTAGACCCTCGGCTCCAAGGGTCTACAGCATCATCCAGCATCTCCATGGAGCACCTGGCGCTCGTGTAGAGCTGCCAGCGGCTGCTCCTTCGACCAGTGCCTCGGTGTGAGGATGAATGTGCTCGCAGGTAGGAGGTGGATGTTTGCTCTTGGGGCTTATTTCCACCACGGTTTGCTCTAGTCTCCGTTTCTCGGCGGGGTAGAAGCGATCTGCAGTGATGCTCCCCCGGTGCCAAGGCATTTTTAAAGCGTCTTGATGCAAGTCTGCTCTAGTATTTATGCATCTCGGGCTGGGTATTTGAAGGAAACCATCTGGGGAGAGGAATAGATGCAAAGTGGCTGAACCTATCCCTGGTGGTTTCCATTTTTGGGGTTGAGTCAGATTAGCGAAGTCAGAAGTTGGGAAAGTTGCTGTGTGGCTCCTTCTGCTCTGCAGGCGCTGCTCTCCCCTCTCTGACCTGAACCGATGCCGTGAGCTGAGCCCCCAGTGCCTGGGAATGTGTGAAACAGAGAGCAGGGGGCTGTGCTGAGCAGGTTTAGTGTCAGCACAGCAAGGACTGCTCTTTTCCTCCCTGTTTTCTCTTTAAATGGCCTTTTCTCTTAACCCTTTGCGAGCTGGTTCCTGTGGAGATGGTGCCTCCGCTCCTGGTGATGGGAACTGGGGGCTTGGGGAAGGTGGATCATCAAACTGGGGGCGCTGGGTGGGGACAGACCGGTGCGTTTCACAGTCCTGCCTGGGGAGAAGGGAAAGGAAAGAATGAGACTGCTAAAGGAGCAGCAGCTCCCTGAGAAGAGTTGCCTGCGAAAGGCTGGCTCTGTGATGGGGGTTTAGAGCAGTTGCCTGCAGCTGATGCTGGGAGAGACCCAGAGCTCGTGCTGCTGCCTGCAAGTTTCTTGCTGGAGATCTCTTTTGCAAGCTGTGCAAGGAGAATAAAGCCAAGGAGTCATGTGGGCTGGCAGAAGCCTCAATACCCAGATGCCAAGGAGCATACAGCAATCTGTGGGTGAATGACAAGTGTCTGGAGGGAGCTGGTCTTTAGAGAGCCCATCGGAGGAGCAGGAGGCAGGTATGTGCACTGCTGCTTCCCCACGATCTGTTCTGAAAGGTAAAGTCAGGAAATCCTGTCTCTGCTCTGTCTGCGCCTGTGCTCAGGCTGATCTCTTTGCTTGGTGGGAAGGCAGGGAGGGAACCTTGCTCCCCCCGCCGGGAGCTGGGGCAGATGCTCAGCTCGGTGAGTTCTGCTGGGAAAGGTTCTCTGGCATCTGGAGACTTCAAATAGCTGTTGGATGGGTTAGCTCGAAGAAAAAACAGAGGTCAGGGGAGTGATGGACGTTAATGATTGCACTCGATGGTCTTAAAGGTCTTTTCCAGCCTCAGCGATACTGTGACTCTCTGAAAGCATCTGACTGCAGTGTAGGATCTCTGTTCTGCCACCACAGCTGCTTTGGCCATGTTGTTCCAGCTCTTTCTCTGGGAGAAGCAGCTTGGTTTTTCAAGCGTGATAGGGGTAGAGGAGGCCTGGGAAAGCCCTTGGGCTCCTTTGGCTGAAGGAGAAGTTAGGGGAGTTTTACTGGTGCTCGAGCCTGCCTGGGGGAAGGATGGGCTGTTGTGTCAGTGGAGGAAGAGGATGGAGGGGTAACAAAGCATTTGGGCAGCAAAGCTGGTGAAGGGATTGGAGAGCAGGTCTGATGGAGAGAGCCTGAGGGAGCTGGGGTTGTTCAGCCTGAAGAAGAGGAGGCTGAGGGGAGACCTTATTGCCTTTTACAGCACCCTGAAAGGAGGCTGTAGAGAGGCTGGTGTTGGCCTCTTCTCCCCAAGAACTGCTGCCAGGAGCAGAGGAAATGTCTAGCAGTTGCCCCAGGGGGAGTTCAGATTGGAAATGAGGAGAAATGCCTTCAGTGCAAGAGCAGTTGAGCACTGGAACAGGCTGCCCAGGGCAGTGGGGGAGCCCCCATCCCTGGAGGGGTTCAGAAGGCAGTGGATGTGGCTCTGTGGGACACGGTCTGGTGTCATGGAGGGGTTGGATCATTTCCAACCTTAATGATCCTGTGAAATGCAGTGGGGAGGAGGAACTTGGGGAGACACAAGCAATGAAGGCCCAGGAAGGAGCAGATGCTTGGATTCAGACGTTGCTGGACCCTGTGGACAGAGAACTCGCTCATCCAAGGAATTTCATTTCCTTTGAAGCTTTACCCTGCTTTCAGTCAGGACTAAGTGTGTGTGAATGGTCAGTGTCTTGCCCTACTGAACAGCTTGCTGACGCTCCTGGGCTGTGGATATTGATCCTCGCTGACCGTGGAGGGGAGATATTCACCTGCAGCACTTGTTGGGGTCAGATCTCATTTATTTTTCATGCCTCTGGGCAGCCAGGCAGAAGGTGAGACACTAACTTCGGGGTTTTTCCTTGTTTGTTTTGCAAGTCTTCTCAGAAATGTTCCCTGCTCTTGGCAAGAGGCTTCCAAAGCAGCCTGTACCTGGTACTACAAGGAGCCTTTTGCTGTGTGTGGGGTGGCAGAACACACTGAACAGCACTCTGACAAGAGCAGGAGCGCTTCAAGGGTGTCTCTTAGGCTCCAGGGAATGATACGGGGACAGCAGTGGGATGTTAGCGACTCCGTGATGAAAAAGCTTTGCACAGGGATGGAAAACTTGGCTTTGTGCAGACAAAAGACTGAGGTGCTCTTGCACAGGAGACTAAAACTGCAGTTTGTCTGGCTGTGCCCTCTCAGGGGAGCTGTTGATGCTGTTGAGGGTTCCTGGATGAGAAAAATGGGGGACTTGGGAAGATAAAAGAAGCTGTAAAACCTGAGAGGAAGGTAATGGAGCAGTTTTAAGGATCCCTCTAATAACTTCTCATCTGGTCTGTGGGATATGGCTTGGAAAAACGATTAGTGGTGTTAACACGCCAGTGCTTTTGGTGGTGTTTGTTTGGGGAGGCTGTGACAATCACTTCTAATAAAGGTGGAGAAAAATGTAGTGAGGATCAGCTGGAACACGGTCATTGCCATGCTGGCTGATGGGTAGAGCAGAGCTTGCAAGCCACAGGTAGTTGAAAAGCTATCAGAGCAATAAACCCCCAATGTTTCCTCTACCTGGTGTCAACAGGAGCTCTTGTAAGTGACCAAGCGAGCGTGGGGCTCCTCAGGTGCCCGTGAGTGCCGTACAAGAAGGGTGAGGAGGGAGGCTCAGCTGTGATGTCCTCAGCTCTCTTGACATCACGTTCTGCTGACCCTGAGGAGAAACTTGAAAGGATCCTCAGCCCTTGGCACAGGCTGCCCAGGGAGGGGGTTGAATCGCCATCCCTGGCTGTGTTTGATGGCTGGGAGGATCTGTTGCTCAGGACCAGGGTCTAGCAGTGGGTTGGGACAGTTGGGTTCAGGGCTGGATGCGGTGGTCTTTTCCAACCTCAGGGCCTCGATGAGCTTCTCTATGGCCGTGCCAGCGAGGAGAGCTGGGCATGGGACCCATCAGCTGGAACACCCTGCACTTAGCTCACTGCTCTGCCTCTGCGGGAGCAGAGGAGTCGCTGCCCCGCACAGGGAGGCTGATGGGGCTCCCATTGACAGTAAATTAGCAGTGATTGAATTGTTTAAAGAGGAAGTAATGGACCAAAGGAAGAATCCCCGGTGTTGTAAATCAGCGGGACTGGGGATGGTTCATCCGAGGGCCCTGAAGTAAATAAAGTGTGAAATAGCAGCAGGTGTTAACATGAAGGGAATGACTCTTCCTCTTCCCTGGGAAGTTACTGAGGAGGAACCTGAGCAGTCAGAGGGAACTGCTAGACCTAGCTGCAGCAGCAGGAGGAGTTTTCTGCAGAGCTGAAGCCTGAGGAAGGCTGTACGATGTTGAGGACATTGGGCAGGTGAGTTTGGAGGCTTCAATCCTGTGCTGACTGGGGGGGCTCCAATCATCCCTCAGATATTTGGGTGGCTCTAACCTTGGGGGGGTCAAGCCCCTATAGCTTGTATGAAGAGGATGAGTCTGCTCTAGGGGATTCTCCCTGGCCTTTTGCAAAGCTGATGAGATAGGAAATGCACCGACCAACCTAATTTATTTGGGTTTTCTCTTTCTCTCACCCCCAGTGAGACCGGATTAGGTTGTAAATAGAATGTGGGCGATGAAAGGCAGAGTGGGAAGGGGCAGGGGTTGGTGCTGGCTTTCCCAGTTAAGCTGTGGAAAATAGGGGTGTGATGGTGGAGGCCTGACTGGAGCACAGAGAGGTGATTATGCGATGGTTTCTCAAGCTGAGACTCAGCTTATTTATTAACTTTAATGATTTGGAGGCGGAAATGGATCAGAGCTGGGTTGGAGAGCGAGAGAACGAGGGTGCCAGCAGAAAGGGTTTGCTTTTGCTGCTAAACGTTGGGAGAATTAAACGACTGGCTGCTGGGTCTGAGCTGGCCAGGGGTTCGGTCAGGGCACAGCTCAGATTTGAGCGTGGAAAAGGCAAAACCTGAGCAAATCCTCCTTTAATGATGTAGCTGGGATGCTCTGTGAGAGTCTGTCAGGAGACTCTGCATGGGCTCGCTGTGGTGTGGATGGGTGTTTGTGCACAGCTGCTGAAGGCTTTGTGGGCAAACTGAAGGTGAAGGTTAGCCTGAGGAGATGTTCTTCATCTCGGGCATGGTGTGTTCCATGGGGTCTTTGGGCAGTGGTGTCTTCAGTGACCTACAGACACAGTCAGTTCTTCCCAAACCCTCATGCATCGTGATGCTCATTGCTGCTAGAGCCAGGGTTGATGCTCTGGCTGGAGCAGGGATTGTGCCATGTCCACATCCAGCTGGGCTGGCTGGTTTTAGTGGGAATTGAGGGGACCTTCTCCGAGTGACCTGTCTGTTCCTGGTGGGACCTTATCCTGGTTGTTCCAGGGGGTGAACAGCATGCTCCTGATTTTTGGGAGAGGAAGGAGCCCCGATACAGTCTGTCCCTCTACACAGGTCACTTCTCACCCAGAGGCTTGACCTGGCAGTGTGGAGTTGAAAGTTGCACTTGATGATCCAAAAGGTCCCTTTCAAGCAGAATGATTCAGTGCTTGCCCCTCGGGCAGTGTTTGCTGTGTTTGAGGGGGACTGTTGGTGCCGAGTGTCTCAAGTGAAGTTTTCTTGGAGTCTCTGGTTGCACAGCAGTAGGAGGTGGATTAGAGAGCCCAGAGGGTTCTTGCTTGATTGCAGAGCCCTGAGCAGGTCTGGGCCAGGCAGCAGGACAGGGATGCTGTACATGGAGGCGGCTGTGTAACGCAATGACTGAGCGCCCAGGGAACCATCCAGCACCGGGGGGATTTTCATCTCTGTGGAGATCTCCTGACTTCAAAGTCAGCAGAATCGATTTGCATCCTTCATGAGGGAGAGAACCAGGCAGACGATTTTATTTCCTTAGTCTCTCCATTCCTCCCCCCAACCCTTTGCCCCCTCGCTTTTGCATTTGTGTATTTGGCTAGCTCAGCATCAGCACAATGATGAGGAAATAAACCAGAGCAGCTTCATCCCGGCCTTATTGCATCTACATAAATGAGAGGAATAGATCACGCCGGCAATCCCTAGCTGGGCTACGCTTAATGGAAATTCTTCGGTGACCTTACAAACCCTCCTTTGCCAGGGTTTATAATGAGTCTGCAAAAACTCATTCTGGGCACAAACAAGTCATCCGAGGTCTCAGACCCCGTGAGCACGGAGGAATTATAATAACACTTAATTTCCCACCCACTCGGGCATGTGCTCAGCTCCTCTAAAGAAGGTTTTGCTATTTTTATTAAAAAAAAAAAGCAGGTTTTTCCTTTCTGTGTCAGGAGGGTTGGAGGGAGGGTGGTTAGGAGGAGCGCTCTCACTTCCCTGCATCAGCTCCCTGGGGACAGTGCCGGTGGGTCCTCGCCCTGGGTTTACACCGCTCACGTCACAGATGATGAGTGTGATGGCACCTCAGCTGCTTCAGCAGAAAACCAGCTTGTTCTACGCAACTGGGGCTTTGCAGCCTTCTCTCCCCTTCCTACACAGACATCTGAGTCCTGTACTAGAGATAAATCTGGGCCTCATCAGGAGGGGATGGACTGTTAGTCTGTGATGTTTCATTCAGCATTAACGTTGGGGTTTGTTAACTTCGGGTGGAAACAGGAGAGCTTTTTGCTTCGAGTGGCAGAGGATGGTGTCTTTCTGAAGAATGTGGTGGAGGTCGGGTTTTAATGGCTCTATGGTCCTGCTCAGAGATGGCAAGGCTCATTGTCATTGACGTTGGAGTCTGTAGTGAGATTCACGTTGAGCATCACCCGGGGCTTTTTCTCTGTAGGCTATGGTGAAGCAGCAAATGCCTGATGGAGCTGCTCTTCATCCCAGCTGAACCCGGCTGCAAACAACCAGTGCTGCTAGCACAGAGTCCACTGAAACCAGTTGTCCATCTGCAAACAGCTGCACTTGCCTAAGAGAGGTTGATGAAGACATCTTTTCCTCTCCCTGTGCTCGTTGTTTGCCCTCGCTGTTTGCTTGTTTGGTCTCTGCTTGTTTTCAGTTTTTGCTCCACCTTGTGTGAGATCTGCTAACATCTGGTGTGAAGAGATTGTCTGTGTGCACGGGCAGCTTTGAAAGCAGGCTATCACATCTCTTTTTAGACTGAAAAATGTTTGGGGCAGAGACTGTGCTAGTGTTCACAGAGCATCTGGTCTTCTCCAGGTCCAATTCATCACTGTCTTGCAGTTTGCATTATTGTTCACACCAAGGGGAAGTGGGTGTGAAGGTGGAATAATAATGTTTCACACTTGCTTTGCATTGGGTTTGATATCCAACAGCACTGCAACCCATCAGGCAAGGCACTGAGACGTTGAGGGGCTGGAAGCGGAGAACGTAGTCTACAAGTAATGAGTTAATTACTTTCATTGAGTAAATGACTGCTGTGCCCAGCCCTGGGTTCATGGGAAGTGCAACAGCAAGGTGGGAGTTTTGAATTGGGATTTATGGCTTTGGATGGCTGGGCTTGGAAGGGATCTTAAAGATCATCTAGTTTGAACCCCCCCTGACCTCTTCACTTGGTCAGGTTACTCACAGAATCACAGAGTGTCAGGGATCAGAAGGGACCTTGAAAGATCATCCAGTCCAATCCCCCTGCCACAGCAGGAGCCCCTAGACCCAGTGGCACAGGAACAGGCCAGGCAGGTTTTAAATGTCTCCATAGAGGAAGACTCTGCAACCCCGCTGGGCAGCCCCTTCCAGGGCTCTGGCACCCTCACTGGGAAGAAGTTTCTTCTCCTCTTGATGTGGAACCTCCTCTGTTCCAGCTCTTTCCATATTGATCAAGATTCATGGGGTCCCCCCTCAGGATCCTTTTGTCTAAGCTTAAGAGCCCCAGCTCCCTCAGCCTTTACTTACCAGGGAGATGCTCCCCTCCATCATCTTTGTAGCTCTGTACTGGATTCTCCCCAGCAGCTCTGTGCCCTTCTGGAACTGAGGGGCCCAGAACTCAACACAAGATTCCAGATGTGGTCTTGCCAGGGCAGAGTAGAGGGGGAGGAGAGCCTCTCTCAATCTCCTAACCACCCCCCTTCTGATCTACCCCAGGGTGCCATTGGCTTTCTTGGCCACCAGGACCCCCAGGTCCCTTTCTCCTGCACTGCTCTCCAGCAGGTCAGTGCCCACCCTACCCTGGTGCCTAGGGTTGTCTGTGCCCAGATGCCAGACTGCACACTGCCCTGGTTGAATGTCATTCCATTCCTCCCTGCCCAGCTCTCCAGCTGTCCAGGTCCTGCTGCCAGCCCTCAGGGGTGGCAGCCACTCATCCCAGCTTTGTGTCGGAGTGAATGGGTGAGGGCAGCTCAGTGGTTCTCCCCAGCTTCATCCTTCTGTTGTGCAGATCTTCCTGTTTCATCCTATTTCCTCACGCCCTGAGCAGTATTTCTGGGGGATTTGATGCCGGAGGGGGGTTGGTGGGTCTCTTAGTCATTAAATGTCAGCAGTGCTGTCTATTTAATGAACTCTGAGGCTGTGAACACGGGAGGAATGGATCGCTACATGGAACATCCCGAGTTCTGCAGCTGGGAACAGGTGCCTTTTGCTGCGAGATGGGTAGTTACGCTTCCCAGGGGTCCTTAAGGAGCCGTGTCTGTGGGTGATGTGGGCTGACACGCCTTTTGTTCCCTTCCCGCTGAGTGTTAAATAAGATTTAAGTCTCCACGGTCACTATTTAGTTAGTGAAGAGCATCGCAGCCAACACTAAAGCAAACAAAACTGCATAAACAAACATCCAGGCAGCAGATCATTAGAAAGTCTGTAAGGAGGAAAAAAAAATAGAGAAGGATTCCAAAACGTTCTGGTCTGTTAGATAATTAATCTGCATTTTAAGAATTGTCTAAAGACATCTTTGCAATGCTAGTCCATTGAGCTGCTGCTCATCTAGTCACTAATCCCCACGTTTAATAGCCCCTACGAATGTATTTCCATAATGTGCTGTGAGCAGTGGAGAGATCCGCAGCTTTTTTTGTCTTAAGATGTCAGTGCTCGCACATTTCCTCTGACAAATCTTCCTCTGACTGTTGGTGAAAAATCCAGATAGATTAACTTCCAACTGGGAGGGCTGGGGACAGGGGCGGAGAAACCTCCGTAAAGCAAATCCCTGGGTGCCGATCCCTTCAAACGCTGCATGAGTTGGCAGTTTCCCTTTGGCATCGGGTGCTGGTGCCGTGGGGTGAGGCTGCAGTGAGCTGATTGAGGTGCCCGAGGCACGTTGTGGCTGTGGGGTTGTGGGGAGAGAGGGGGGTCTGCTGGCTCTCAAAGGCTCTTCTTGCTCCATGGGGGCCGGAGAGGCAAGAGCGTGGCTCTGCGAGGAGATGGCAGGGTAGGGTAGGTCCTGAGCACCAGTCTGGTGTTGTAGAGGCATCTCTGTTGGAAGGGGTGTGAGGTGCTGGAGTCCTTGTGAGGTAGATTTATTCTGTGGGAGTTTGGAACACAGCATCGCTGGCGCTGCTTGCCTTTGACTGATGGAGCCTGCTTGGCTCCTGGGAGCTGCCGTTATTGCAGCAGCACGGAGCATGGCTTGGGACCCACGGCCGTGTCTGGGCAATGGATGTCCTTTTTGCTGCCTGGGACCCTGGCAGCAGGCGGGTTGGCTCACAGAGGTTGGACCGGGCTCTGTTTGCAATCTTAGCATCATGATTTGGGGCTGCTGCAGCCCAGCCAGCTCCCTGTGTCATCAGAGCCGAGGTAACCCACGTTCCCATACTGTGCCAGACGTGAGGGTTGGACAGAGAGCCTGAAGTTTATTCAGGTTATCTTGCGTTTCGAGGGGAATGAGGGTAATTGCTCAGCCAGCTCGACCGCTGTGTGATAACTCTGTAATCCACATTAACGAGAGCAGGGGGTAAGACGTGCGCTTGGAGACCGAGAACCCCTGGGAGAGGAGGTGAGGAGCTGGAGCTTTAATTTCATTATCTTATCAATAACTAGCTGGTCTTGTGCTGTGTGGTGGGTTCTCGGGAGCGCTAATGCTATCTTTGGCTGCCTAAGCAAAGCAATAATGAATACGAGTAGGCACAGCCTTGTGTGCATCGTGGTATCTATACCTTAAAAATGATGTTGGCAAACTGGTGAGAGATAAGAGAAGAGCTACAAGGATGATGTGAGGTTTGGAGAGGGAGAGACTGAAGCTCCATCTGTTTCTTTTAATAAAGAGAAGGTTAAGGGCTGGTTCCATTATTGTCTGCAGGTACTTAACCAGGGAAAGAGATAGCTGCTGGCCAAGGGTATGAAGGCAGGACATGGTTCTGTGGCTGGATGCTCGTGCTGGATGAATTCAGATGAGAAAAAGGCATGTTTTATCTTCGTACAGCTTTATGTTTAAGCACAGGAGCAAATTACTCAGGCCCTGGTACATTTGCTCATTGCCCAGCTCTTAAATGGAAATGCTTGTGGAAATGGAAATCTCCTGGAGTTCTTTCAGGTAAACTGGAGGCTGAGGAGGCTTGGGGAAGGGAAGGAAAGTACTTCTAAGCTCAAACTTCAACCCAGCACCTCTGTGCCTGCTGGACCATGTCCCACAGTGCTACATCTGCTGCCTTCTGAACCCCTCCAGGGATGGGGGCTCCCCCATTGCCCTGAGCAGCCTGTGCCAGTGCTCAACTGCTCTTGCACTGAAGGTATTTTGATTCTTTTCCAGTCTGAACATCCCCGGGGCAACTGCTGGACTTTCTTCTGCTCCTGTCAGCAGTTCCTGGGGAGAAGAGGCCAACCTCCTTTCAGGGTGCTGTAAAGGCAATAAGGTCTCCCCTCAGCCTCCTCCTTCAGGCTGAACAACCCCAGCTACCTCAGGCTCTCCCTGTCAGACCTGCTCTCCAATCCCTTACCCAGCCCTGTTGCTCTTCTCTGTCCTCACTCCAACACCTCAATATCCTAACCAGACCCACTATTGAAGGTGCAGCCTCACCAGTGCCCAGTACGGGGCACCATCAGGTCCCTGCTCCTCCGTGCCCCATCACTGTGGTCCTTCAGTTCTTAGAGTTAGGTCGTATGAGGGAGGGGTTGGTGGGGCACAGGATCCAGTGGGAGTTTTGGGTTGGTGTCAGCCAAGTCCATCGCAGCCTCTTGGCCAGGCACTGGCCATAATGACCCCGGGCTGTTTGTCCTCAGCTTCCACCCTTGCTGAGCTTTTCTGCTGAGGACAACTCCTTTGAGCAGTGATTAAAGAATCCCCTTTTCCCACTGCTGTTAGAACAGGAACGAGCAGGGTAGACTTTGTGGAAAGCCCTGCTTTCCCTCCATCCAAGGGAGCTGGTGTTGGGACTCGCTGAGGATGGCTCCTCTCATCAGCCCTGCTTTCTTCTTCCACAAGACTCCCCAACCTTCAAAGCCTCCAGCGCACAAAGAGAGGCGGCTGAGCAACCCCAAATCCCTTGGGGCACCGCCCGAGACATGTTGAGCAAACTCGGGGAGAGAGATTAAGAGGCATCATTACCATTCCACCGGTGGCCCTGTGTTAATTAGAACACGTGGTGTGTTCAGGAAGCTTTCACCTAACACCCAAGCTCCTCGACAGCCTTAATGAAGCTGCAAACAACAACCAGAGTGGAGAAGGAGGGAGAAAATGCAGCGACACCTTGAAACCGGGTTTGGTTGTCATCCCTGGAGGGACTGAATTGACGTGTGGGTCTGGTGCTGAGGGACAGGGGGGTACGGGTGACCTGGCAAGGCTGGGTCCAAGGTTGGACCAACCAAATTGATTCTGGGAGTCTCTGTTGCAGGGAGGTCATCGTGCAGCTGCTTGTCTCCTTCCAGCCCTCTGGCTCAGCTTTGCAGGATCAAAGGGTCTTTCATCTCAGATGGTGGCACCTGGGTTCTTCTTTCAATGTTTGATGTTGCTGCATTGAAGGAAATTAAATGGGGGTTGGACCAGTGTGAGGGAGAGATGACCAGTGGCATCCTGGCTTGGATCAGCACTAGTGTGGCCAGCAGGGCTGGGGATGTAATCCCCGCCCTGTACTGAGCACTGGGGAGGTCTCCCCTTGAGTCCTGGGGGCAGTGCTGGGTCCCTTCCTTGAAGAAAGAGATTGAGAGGCTGGAGTGGGTGCAGAGGAGCAGTGAGGCTGGGGAAAGGACTGCAGGGAAAGGCTGATAAGGGGAGAGGCTGGGTGAGATGAGGAGACTCAGTGGGGGACTTGTCATGCTCTATAACTCCCTGAAGGGAGGTTGCAGTCAGGTGGGGGTCAGGCTCTTCTCCCAGGCACCCAACACCAGGACAAGAGGGCAGGGCTTGAAGCTGCCAGGGGAGGGTTAGGTTGGCTGTTAGGAAGCCCTTCCTCAGGGAAAGGGTGCTCAGAGCCTGGACTGGACTGCCCAGGGCAGTAGGGGGTATCCTCATGTCTGGAGGTGTTGAAGGACAGCCTGGCTGTGGCCCTTAGGGCGCTGGTCTGGCCAACGGGGTGATGTTAGGGGCTGGGCTGGCTGAGCTCAGAGGGCTTTTCCAGACTCAATGATTCTGGGATTCTCTGACCATTTACAAAACCACATTCTGCTTAAGTTAGTAATATGGTGACTGTTAATTGAGTGGCCATTGATTGCCTGTCCTGAGCCTGATGTCATTCTCTGATGCTGTCCTCCTATCAGACTCACCACTGATTAAACAGCAGGGCTGCTCTCGCACCACTTCATCCTCCTGACTGTTCTTTTCCTTTCTCTTCCCCCAGTGGTTCCATTTTACTGATATAATTAGCACCATCTCCTCCTCTTCACAGTGGTCTCCAGCCTGTGTGTTCTCTCCCAAGTACCTTTAATGCACCGAGTACTTGAGCGGCTCTGAGTGGCCTGAGACAAGGATTTAAGAAGGGGATGATGCGCTTGGACTTGGCCCAGGAGCTGTTGTCTGGGTGGATTTAGGGTCCGAGTTTCCTCAGAAATTGCTTCATTTGTTAGAAGTTCTTTGTTGCTGAAGGTTCAATTATCTAAGTGAGTAGTGTTTTATGGGGCTGGGGAGTGGAGAGGGGAGCCCAATCTGGGCTCTTCTGTGGCATCTTTCACAGTCAGGTCATCTCGGCCAAGTTGTCTGGGCTACCTGGTGTGTAGTGAAGAGGCCGTGTGTGCTCGTGTAATGCTTTTCCCTGGAGTCTTGTCAGAGGCTGTTCTAGCCCTTCAGTGAAGCTCCTCAGGCTCCCTGGGGAGGTTGGGGTTGTGCAGGTATGGGGAGACATGGCAGCAGGCTGAGCTGCCAGCCAGTGGGACCTGGCCAGGCTGGAGAGTTGGGTGGGGAGACCTGAAAAGAAATGCAACAGGGGTAAGTGGAGAGTCTTGGGCAAGAACAGCCCCAGGGACTAGTATAGGGTGGAGAATGACCTGTTGTGTAGGGGAAAGGGACCTGGGGGTCCTGGTGGCCAGCAGAATGACCAGGAGCCAGCAATGGGCTCTTGGAGCCAAGAAGGCCAATGGCATCCTGGGGGGATTGGAAGGGGGGGTGTTTAGGAGATGGAGAAGAGGGTTCACCTCTGCTCTGCCATGGTGAGGCCACGTCAGGAATCTTGCATCAAGTTCTGGGCCCTTCAGTTCCAGAAGGACAGGGAATGGCTGGAAAGAGCCCAACACAGAGCCACAAAGATGATGGAGTAGAGCATCTCCCTGGTGAGGAAAGGCTGAGGGAGCTGGGACTGTTCAGCTGGAGGAGACTGAGGGGTGACCCCATGCATGGTTATCAATATGGAAAGGGTGGGTGTCAGGAGGATGGAGCCAGGCTCTGCTCAGGGGTGTCCAGGGACAGGACATGGGGCAGCAGAGACAAGCTGGAGCAGAGAAGATTCCATGGAAACAGAAGGGAAAACCTTATTCCTGTGAGGGTGACAGAGTCCTGGCCCAGGCTGCCCAGAGAGGCTGTGGAGTCTCCTGCTCTGGAGCTGTTAAACCCAGCCTGGCTGTTCCTGGTGACCTGACTTAGGGGACCCTGCCCTAGCAGGGGGTTTGGACTGGATGATCTCTAGACATCCCTTCCAACCCCTCGCATTCTGTGAGATACTGGTGCAGGACACAGATGCTGCAGAGCAAAGACAGGAGCTGGTGCAGATCCCTTGTCCACAGGACCAGAACAGCAGGGTTGGATTTAGCACCCAGTTCCACAAGTCCTCAAACCCTCCAAGAACTTGTGTAACAGATGAAGAGCTGGCAGCACATCCAGCTAATCCCCTGCATGAAAAGGTGCTCCTCTTCTACACCCACCATGTGATCCAAAGCGTTTGAAGTCATTCTGGTGGGGGTTTTCCCCCCACAAGCGGGACTCGGGGCACCAGGGCTCTAGACATCCCTTATTCAATTATTTCTCCTCTACTGGATTTTGCAGGGAGACTTTCAGATCTGTAGTGGGCTTTGCCAAAGCCATGGGCTGGTCTTGAAGATCTTTCCTGCTGTGTGTTTGGGGGACTCAGCCACTTTGGAAAGATTAATTAACCCTGGGTGAGAGACTGATTTAACATTTATATAGGAGGGTGGGGAATTAATATTTTCCCTGCCATGCTGAGTCTGTTGAAAGCTCTGCTTTCAGCTTGTCTGGTTTGGAATGTCTTCTAACTAGTACAAATGATAGGACAATTTATTTCAGATGATGAGTTATGAGGGTATTGCTCATAGATCCCGGACTCGACGTTTTCAATTGCTTCTTCATTGCTCCCGTTAGGAAGAAGATGGTTTTTGCATCTTGACGTGTTTATCCTTTGGAGCCTCAGTCCGTTAGCATCATGAGTAAAGGATTAGCTCTGTAGCTCTTAGTTCTCTGGGAATACTGCATCAAGAGGAGAAAATCCTATAGGGTTTGTTCTAGCTGTTCCAAGGTTGGGAGGATGGGGCAAGGTAGGTTTTTCTAGGGAAGAGGAGGTTAAGATGGCTCTCTACAACTATCTAAAGCTCTACACAACTACCTAACAGAGGTTGTAGTGAGGCTGCTGCTGTCTCTTCTCCCAAATTTCTAATGATAGGATGAAGGGCAATGGCTTCAAGCTGCATCAGGGGAGGGTTAGATTGGATCTGAGGAAGAAGTTCCTTCCTGAGAGTGGTTGGGCACTGGACCAGGCTGCCCAGGGAGGTGGTGGAGTCCCCATCCCTGGAGGGGTTTAAAAACCAAGTAGCTAGAGCCCTTGAGGTTGTGGTCTAGGGGTTGGGGAGATGTTGGGATGAGGGCTGGACTTGGTGATGCTGGAGGTCCTTTCCAGCCAGGAGGATTCTGTGATCCCATAGTGGCATTTAGGAACAGGACAATGACTCCATAGAGGTATGGTGTCAACACTTTAACTTAGAGCCCACAGGGCTGCCATGGGCAAACAATTCTGTCCTCAAATACTTCTTACCTTTTAGTTTCTCCTGCTCTAGTTTTATGAGCATCGTCACACACACAAACCCATTGAGCTCTTGAGCTGGGGAACTGGGACTTTGGAGCCAGCTGTCAGAAATCATGAGCTGAATGACCAAATCACAGTTGCCTAAAGCTTTTTCTAGCCCTCTGCTCAGGTAAGGGATGGGATTTGTGTGCTGCTAGCAGTGGTCTGTAGGGTTCGTACAGCAGGTTGAGGTCTTCTCCTCTCGGTGCTGTTAGACTTGCATCCAGTTTTGGGCACCTCAGAACAAAAAGGATGTTGAGGTGCTGGAGTAATGAGGAGGGCAGTGAAGCTGGTGAAGGGCTTGGAGCTCTGATGAGGAGAGGCTGAGGGAACTGGGCTGGTTTAGCCTGAAGGAAAGGAGGCTGAGAAGAGACCTTGTTGCTCTCTACAGCTACCTGAGAGGAGGGTGCAGAGAGGTGGGGGGTCAGTCTCTTCTCCCCAGTCACCAGAGACAGGACAAGAGAAAACGGCCTCCAGCTGTGCTGGGGAGGGTTAGGTTGGACATCAGGAACAATCGTCTCTGAAGGAAGAGGCTGCCCAGGGAGGGAGGGAATCACTGTCTCTGGAGAAGTTGAAAGAATTAACAGATGTAGCCCTAGGGAAAAGGTTTCAGTGGGCAGAGTGGGATTGAGTTGACAGTTGGATTGGGTGATCTTGGAGGTCTCTTCCAACCTTAATGATTCTATGACTTGCTGGTTGCTTGGTGGAGGACACCATACAGGAGAGCTTCTCTTTGCATGCAAACCATGGGCAAAACTGAGCTCCTGCAGAGTGGCAGAGTAAACTGGGCTGATGCTGCAGGAGGTGGAATTGCTGCTCTCAAAGCGCAAGTCAACGCAGTTTTCTCCGTGACTGTTAGTTGAAGCAAATTTCCAGTAGCAGCAACAGGAATACCTGAGTCCCATTTGCAGCCACTGGTGCTAATACAGTGCAGCAGCTATGCTCCATTTGCCTGCATAAATGAAGCTTTTAAAGCTGTCACATATGCTAGATAGAGCCTCTACCCCTCACCTGCTTCTTGGAGTGGCAACGTTTAGAAGGGATTCCCAAGATGATGGAGATGATGGCTGTGTCTGTGCGTTGGTGCAGATGTCAGGGGTAGAAAGCCACCGTTTCCAAGCTGCTGTGCGTGTATAGCAGCACTTGAGATGAACTGCTCAGAGTGCAGTTCTACAGATGGAATTTTTCTGAGCGCTCTACCTTGGCTCAAGTGCTCCTGTAGCTTTGTTTACGTGGAGGTTTTGTGCTGGGTTTTGATTTTTCCATTATTGAGGTAGTTAGGTTTTTATAGTGTTGCATTACTCATGGGTTCCTTCTATTTCTTTCAAGCTCGCCGTGGCTAATGAAGAGTTCTGCTGCAGCCCCTTTTATGGAGCGGAGACTCGAGCTGGGTGAAGGGGTCAGGGGGAGCCTTTTCCACCACCAAAATTTGATACTGCCAAGTGGGTGCTTTCAGCAGGACTCTGCAAACCTACAGGCTGTGAATCCCTCCACACCCAGCCAAGGAGGGGATGGCTCAGGATTGCTTGTCTCTTTTGGATGGGTTATGCTATGGGATGATCTTCCTGGTCAGCCTAGAGCATTCCCTGGCAAAAGACTGTCCCCTGTGGTACCTCCTGCAAGTCCTGACCAAGGGAGAGCTGTGGGACTGCTAGGACTCGTGATGGATGGTGGCAGGGGTTGGGGAAACCAGCCTCCTTTTGCCTGGAGCGCTGGCAAAAAGGTCTCCAGTTAATTTCCTTTCTATTACTGGGGTGTTAATGAAGAGCTCCTGTCTGGTAAACAATTAAGTTTCTTGGTGATGGGAGGACTTCTGTTGGAGTGAAAAGCTGAAGCAGATGTGGTCTCACCAGTGCAGAGTAGAGGAGGAGAAGAACCTCCCTTGATTTGCTAACCATCTCCTTCTGATCCCCCTCAGGATGCTGTTCTTTCAACAACAGGGACCCCCTCAGTTTTCTCAGGGTGGCTGAGCGAGCTCAGAGTAGCTCTGTGTCTGGGGCTCTGTTGTTCTGCAGCCGAAATGAAGGAACATGGAATTTTTATGTAGTGTTTTAGAAGACCCAGAGTTACGTGGAGCCATCGGGAGCCGTTCGTCAGTGAATGGGAGAAGGCACTGGCCTTAATGATGACAGGGAAACGTTCTTTATGGGATCTGGGAGCAAAAGGCAGGGAACAAATGGACTGAGCTTGCAGAGGCACAGGATGGAATTCATCAGGGCTGGCAAATAATTGCGTGTACAGTTGTTAATGCCTCAAGTGATTACTTAGGGCCTGCTGTCCTATCCTTCTTGGCAAAGTGCCTGCAAGAGGGGAAAAGGAAGGTTGCATGAGAGATAAAGAAGGGTCTAACAGCATGGGAGAGGGAAGAAGAGGAGGGAAGGGTTATGATGAAGGAATCTATCAGGAGTGTAGATGCTTGCAGTCAAGCACTGGTGAGGTGTTCAGTGGATGTGTGTGATCACACCCCGCAGGTACTGGAAATGGAGAGAAGACTTTACTGCCTGTTTTCTTTCACTAGGAGTCCCAAGCTCCTTGTGATGCTGGGCATAGGAAAACCAGGCAGGGGAGGGTAGGACTGACTGGTTTAGGGGCAGCATTGAGGTCCTGTCCAAAAGTACGGCACCCAGTGGAGCTGGTGGGTGTCGAGCCTGTCCTTAGAGCTTGGCACAGGGATAGCTGCTGGGAGACTGCTGCAACGAGCAGGACAAGCTGGACTGCAGGAGCAGTTGCAGAGGCTTGTGCCAAGAGGTCGTTAAACAGGAGAGTGATGCAGAGAGGTGCTGAGGGCTGCACAAACAGTAAACACAGGATTCTGTGAGTACATGCTTACGTTTTTGCTCCCACTGTGGCCAGTACGGGAGCTCTGGTGCAGTGTAAAATCCTGTTGCTGTTGAGTGGGTAGTGCCCTGCTGAAGCTATGAGCAGCTCTGTGGTGTTGGCCCTGCCTTGAGCACAGGGGTGGCAGAGCTGTGGCACATGTTGTATGGTGCAGCTGGGTTCAGTGTGTGCCCCAGTGCTGTGCTGACCTGCTGGGGGATGCTCTGTTGGGTCCTAGAGGCAGATGAGATCTCACAGCACCTAGTATGGTGTTGGGGACCACATAAGGTTGAGAACAATAGCTCTGCTTTGTCTTGGAGCTCACAGGGGCTGACAGTGAAGGACAAGGACCTTGAGCAGTCTTTGGATGGCTGGGTCTGATGGGATCAGAAATGCAGGGCTGTTTCTTTATGAGAGAGATGCAGAGGGCTCCCATTATCACACAGTGCTAGCTTAAGGGTCTGGGTGAAGCAGGAGGGATCCTAGGATTGATTCAGTTGGAGAAGACCCCTTCAAGATTTTCAAGTCTGACCATTAGCCCAAGTGTCCCAAGCTGGGCTCTGTACAGGACTACACTCATAAGTGTCTAAGTTGGCTTTGGGGCTGGAGAACAGACCAAGCTGATAGTGTTGTGGCTCATTCAGAGTTGAATGTGTGTGGAAGAAAGTGAGCAGAGGGCTGGAAACCTTGGAGTAAGGAGCTGGGAGCAGAGAGGCTGCCTAGAACTCTGCTTCAGCAGTAGAGGTGGAGTTGTGCCTGCCTTGATGGCACTGTGGATGCTCAGAGCTTTGCCCCTCGTTTCCTTCCCAGCACACTCCTGTATTTTCCATCCACTACTTTGTTTAAAAACTGCCTTGTGTTGCCTTGGCCCCAGTTGGTGGTTGTTAGGTCCCAGCTCGCTGGCACAGAGCTGCTTCCTGCTGTTCCTGGTTTCCCAAGGCCGTGAGCCAGTGTTTGTCAGAGTTGGGAGCTAAAGGCTCCCCTCCAGCACCTGCCACAGTTTAGGCCCAAAAATAACCCTGTGATCATGGATTCAGAGTTATCAAGGTTGGAAGAGACCTCCCAGATCATCCAGTCCAACCAACCATCCACCCAACCTCAGCCTGCTCACTAAACCCTCTTCCCCAGGGCCATGTCTACTTGCTTTTAAACTCCTACAGGGATGGCAACTCCCCTCCCCACCCTGGGCAGCCTGTTCCAACCCCTGACCACTCTGTCAGGGAAGAGATTCTTCCTGGTACCAAGTCTAACCCTCCCCTGGCACCGCTTGAGGCCGTGATGCTGCATTGCCAAAGGTAACTAGCTGCCTTGGCTGATTCTTTGGGTGCCCCCTCCACGCACTAAGGTCTGGCTTCTCCGTGGCTGATGCACAAGGTCAAATCAGGCCAGTGGCTGTAGAGAGTTGGCTATTTGTTTCATATTTGGTTGCCAGATTGAGACTCTTAGTAGGCAGAGCTCCTTCTCGTGCCATCTGCATGCGTTGGGGTGGTGATGCAGCAGCCTCCTGAGCCGGGCTTGCAGGAGGGCAGTTCAAATGCTCCGGCTCATTGATTCTGTTCTGTAATGTTTGATTTATTAAAGCAAGGAAACCCACGGCCATCTCGGCCCTCAACAGATGCCCAGAGGACTCCAAGAGAAACAATCTCAAAGAAAGGGAATGAACTCGTCTCCACAGCATAAATTGCAGCAAGAAAAATTGAGGCTGGACATCGGGGAAACACTGTTGAACAGTAAAAATAGTGAAGCGCTGAGATAGATTGCCGAGGGGGTTTGTAGAGTTATCTGTCACTGGAGGATTTAAGGGATGGATTAGACAAATGGATTGGAAGGACTGAGCTTGTTGGGTGGACAGCAGGACTAGCAGAGCTCTTCATTTACTCTTTCTCATGATCCTCCATCGGTGTCGCGGCAGGGCAGTGGGGATGTTCCTCCCTGTGTTCAGAAAATAGCTGACCTCTGTTTGCTGTGGTTCAGCCCCCGGAGGGAGGGGATTTGGGGTTCCCTCACTCTTTTAATGCCTTTTATTGTCCCACTGAGGAGTCTGTGCCGGGTATTGACAGTAATACAGGAGCAGCAGCACTGGGCTACTATGGATTTGGAATCGTGGAATGAGTTGGGTTGGAAGTGACCTCCAAAGGACAACCCCCATGCACCCAGCAGGGCCAGCACTCCCCAGCCCAGGTTGCCCAGAGCCCCAGCCAGCCTGAGCTTGAATGGCTCCAGGGATGGGGCCTCCACCTCCTCTCTGGGCAGCCTGGTCCAGGGATCCCCCAGCCTCAGATTCCAAACCTTTTCCCTCCTGTCCAGCCTCCCTCTGCCTTTTTCCAGCTCCAACCCAGGACCCCTCATACTGTCGTTCCCTGCCCTTGGAAGCAGCCTTCCCCAGCCCTCTGACAGCCCCTCTCAGGGATGGGAAGGTCGCTATAAGGTCACTTCATAATTCAGGGAGTGTCTGTGTAACCTTGGTCAGGTCCCAGTGACTCTTCACCATGGCCAAACTGAGCAGTGAGTAGAGGGGATTTGAGGAGAGTTCTGTTCTCTCACAGCCCATGGATGACAGAGTTAGTGGAAGGATCTGGACTTGTATCCCCTGGTCCTGAGAGCGAAAGCAGGAGCAAATCCTATGCTAATAAACCAGTTTGGGACTGTGCTGACACCCTGCCCCCTTTGTGCACACAGTGGGAGAGCTGCTGCTCCCCACAACGTGCAGGTTCTGTGTAAACTGGGATGGGTGTTGTATGGAAACCTTATCCCTTGAGACTTCCAGAGCTCCAGAGGGGAGGAAGAAGTGCATTTTGAAAATTGAACGTTTCTGACTAAAGCTCGATAAATCTTCTTGCTCTTTAGGAAGGTGAGAAATTAAAATTGCAGAACAGGCAGCGAGGGAGCGAGTCGGTGCTGGCGGCAGGGTTGGCTGGGTCTGCTGCCTTGAGCGAGGGCATCTGCAGAGAGATGGAGCTTGTTTGTGTTCAGGGAAGTCTGAGAGCTCTGGTGGGGCACTGCTCTGGTCTGTGTTTGCATGGGCAGGGTGACAGCAGGCTCTTACCCTTCAGTGCTGAGCCTGTGGTGTCTGCAGTCACTTCACTGCTGAGGGTGTTCCCTTGTCTTTATACAAGAACAGTTGTGGTCCTCGCTGTGCAGAAGGGATGTGGACAGGCTGGAGAGGGTCTGGAGAAGGGCCATGAGGGTGATCAGAGGGCTGGAAGCCCTGACATGTGAAGAAAGGCTGAGAGGGCTGGGTATGTTCAGCCTTGAGCAGAGAAGGCTCGGGGGGGACCTTATTCCCATGGACCAGCACCCAAAGGGAGGGCTGCCAAGAGGATGGTGACTCCTTTCTCATGAAGATCCTTTAGAAAAGAGAAAGGGGGGTGGGTCTGAGTTACTGCTGGGGAGAATCCCATTGGAATCCAGAACAAAATCCTTCCCCATGGGAACAATGAACCCTTGGAATCATCTCCCCAGGGAAGGGGTCGATTGCGCTGTGCTGGGCAGTTTTCAGATCCAGTGGACAGGCTGCTGGGACAGCTGATTTCACCTCTGTTTTAGCTGGATCGGTTGGATTTGGATGATCCTTGGGGTCCCTTCCCACCTGGGACTGTGTGAATGAATGACTCTATGAATTTATAGTGCTGGGATAGGAAGGTGCTGGGAAGACTGGAGGAGCCCATTCACTTGTGTCCTTTTGCTGCCTGCTCTCTACACAGAGGAGCTGCGGAGAGAGCTGAATAGCAGGTTTGAGATGAAAACCCAATTGACAAATACGCGAGCGCGGGGAGAGAGGAAGAGAAATACCTGTGTCAGCGGTGTTCTGCGACACGCCGAGTACACGGCGGAGCTGCAGGATCAGGTGTGCGGTGGGGCAGCTTGTGCCTTTTAAAAGGAAAATCACAGGGTGTTTTTGTTTGATCTGGAGAGACTGCCATCTCTGTCTTAGAGCGCTGTGTTAGCAGTCTCGGCATACAAAGCACAAATTATGTCCTCCCTGCGTAAGAAAAACCACTTCTGTTCAGCCTTTGCTGGACCGGCGGATCCCTAAGGTCAGGTTTCGCTGGATAAAGTAGAAGACGACATCATTGCTTTTTATTTCCTGCTCGAGTGCCTTCTCGGAGAGATGGCAGATGCATTAACCTGTCAAGCATCCTTTACTGCGGCTGTGTTCACTTGTTTGTTCAGGCCCTCAGGTGGGGAGTGGGGGGGAAAAACCTTTGGGAAAGCTGGGTTATAATTTCTGGGCTTGGAGTGAGGGGTACGGATGGGATTTGGTTCGGGTCAGAGTCTCTGGTCTGAGATGTGAAGCTCTGGCTGGGGCCTTCAAGCTTGGAGCAGGGTGGCACTGCTGCATCCCCATTTCGCAGGGGGGTGGCTCCAGAGTCACTTGAGGACATCCCCAGCAAGATGCCAGGCGCTGACTTGGCATCTCCAGGGCTCCTCTGTTTTATTTTTTCCCTTGGGTGGGAGCTTTTGGGGGCCAAGTTCACCCCACAGAGGGATCCTTTAGCTGTTCCCCGTGGTGACGAGCGGGGTGCCAGGCAGCAGCCCCTTCCTTCCCCCGAAGCATGGCCCTGGCGGCTCCAGTGCCTCCGTTACTCTGGCAACAAACCGCGATCAGACAGCACCAAGCAGCTGAATTCAGCCCCTTGTTCCAAGAAAAATGCTCTCATTGAGGCCGAGCCCGAGCAAAACCCTCCTGCCTTTATCCCGCTGAATGACACCGACATCCATTTGTGCCCTGATGAGTCGGTGCGTGTGTGCGGGGAGGAAAGCGCAGCGGGGGAGCCCTGGGGGCAGCCCCATCCCTAACTGGGGCAGCTCCATCCCCAACTAGGGCTTCCCAGTTAGTGTTTGGAGGAGTGTGAGCCCCAGGGGATGTGGAAAAGAGATGAAGGCTTGGGGAGTACAAGAGAGACTGGGGATGGGAAGAGCGTGGAGATGCCAGGGAAGGAGTGAAGAGTGAAGAGCAGGGCGAGAGCTGCTGGCAGCACTGGGACCTGCAGCTACTGGGAGATAGAGATTCTGCCCTCATCCTGCCAGAATAAAAAAGTCTTGCAAAGGCACTTCTCTCCCTCTCTCCCTCCCTCTCTTCCCCGTTTGTCAGTTCACGGCGGTAACAAAGGCATTTGTGGTGCTGGGGATGTGCTGCATCTCTGGAATGGAGGGAGCTGCCCGGAATGATAATTGGCTTCTTTATAATATAATTTTTTTTGAAGAAGAAGAAGAAGAGGGGACCAGGCTACTGCACAAAGTAATTAACTGGACAGATGGCTACAGCAGGGTTTGTAAACGTCGCCGTCGCCAATAAGGCACAGCTATTATTATTGTGTTTTTTTAAAAGGCCTTGTGGCAGCACCGAGGGCTCTGGGTTGGGGCCGGCTGTCAGGGAAGCAGCTCGAATAAATGAGACTTAAAACAATATTAATAATCTTGATAGCTGTGTGTGAGGCGGGTGCCTGGCGATGGCTGTGAGGGCGGCCAAAGGATGGAGGAGGGGGGGTGTGGGGAATGAAAGGGCAGGGTTTCAGTGTTCCTCCTTGCTCGTGGCTGTGTCTGGTGTTACTGCGCGGAGCATCCTCGCTGTGTGCATCACGGGGTACTTTCTCACCAGAGGCAGTGAAAACTTAAGGTGCTTGGGGTACCAAATCCAGCTGATGTGGGGTCTTTTTTAGATCGTTCCCTGTATTCCTAGAGGTTGGAAGGGACCTCGTGGATCATCCAGTCCAACTGGTCCAGTTTACAAGAGAGGTGAAATCAGCTGCCCCAGTTCCCAGTAGCCTGTCCAGCTGGGTCTGAGAACTGCCCAGTGCAGGGCAATCTACCCCTTCCCTTGGGAGATGATTCCAGGGGTTCATTGTTCCCATGGGGAAGGTTTTTCTTCTGGATTCCACTGGGAATCTCCCCAGCAGTAACTCAGACCCATCTACCTTGGCTTTTCCATGGGTTCCTTGTGAGTAGGACTGGTCCTATTTCAAGTTGTCTGGGATCCTAAAGCTTATCCAGCTCCTGCCTGGTAGAGTTTGGATAAAGAGAGAGTGGGAATGTGGAGCTTGAGCACTGCTGGACCACTCTGTGCTGTGCTAATAGCCTAAACAAGAGCAAAGTATCACTGGTGATTTGGAGGAGGTTACTGGCTCCGTGTTCATGTCCAGCGACACTCGGAGGATGTTTTCCTCCCACAGCAGCATCCCAGGAGATGTGTTAAAAGTTAGATGAGCAGCCCATGTTCACTGACAGCTGGGTGTATATCACCACAACATCCATCCTCCAGATGAAATACTGTAGACACTGGGAAGGCACTGACTGCAGCCGTGTCCCTCTGAGTGCAGCTGGCAAACAGGTTGTTGGGCAGCTTCAGCCACGTTCCCAGCTGCTGGCAGTGGAGCTACAGATGGAGTGTGCTGGTGCCTGGAGAGACCTTGTTTTTGCCTTTGTTTTGGATTTTAGTTGCTTACTGGTTTATTTTTAGCAGCCTAATTGCGTGCTCTGGTTGGAATCAGAGAATCATTCGTGTTGGAAAAGCCCCTTGAGAGCATCAAGTCCAAGCAGTGACTCCGCTCTGCCAAGGTTCCCACCAGCCCAGATCTCTCAGCACCACATCTAAGGGATCTTTAAAAGCTTCCAGGGATGGGGACTCAACCCCTCCCTGGGCAGCCTGTTTCAAGCTCTGACTGCTCTTTCAGTGAAGGAATTCTTCCTCACATCCAGCCTGACCCTCCCCTGGAGCAGCCTGAGGCCGGTCCCTCTTGTTCTGTCACTGATGACCTGTGAGAAGAGACCAGCTCCTCTCTACAGTGGCCCTTCAGGTAGTTGTAGAGGCTGATAAGGTCTCCCTTCAGATTTCCTTTATTCAGGCTGAACAGCCCCAGCTCCTTCAATTGCTCCTCATAAGAGGCCTGATTAGGGTTGGAATAGCAGGGTCTGGCATGGGGGCCCTGGGACTGTCCCAGTGCAAAGTGACTGTGACAGTGTTGGTGCTGCAATCAAGGAGAACATCTCCCCCATCAGCTACAGGCTCTTGTTTCCCTTAATTAGCCAGCAGCACTGGGACAGCTTCTACCAACTGCCTAAGTAGGGGCAGATGGAGAGAGAAATTGCTAAAACCTGGTGTTGCATCAGGCAAAATTTATTAGGGAGAGGGAGAGGGAAACAGGGGAGGTGAGCGGTGTCTCCTGAATTTGTAATGACCCCAGTCTGGCTGCAGCTCCCCTCCCCCTGGCAAAGGCAGTAGAAAGCACTGGACATGACAAACCCTGTCAGGAGAAACAAGGAGCTGCAGCGGGGGAACCTGCCCTGCATCACGCTTGGCTAATGGAGTTAACTGTTGTATGGGATTGTGATTAGAGCTCTCAATACCTCGATGACAGAAGCACCTTTCCTCTGGTTTCCTTTTCTCTCTCCTTGTAGAGGTTGTTGCTGCTGCTCACCCTCCCCTGGGAGCGACTTCCTTTGTTTCATCACGTTACGTTGGAAAAGGTTTGGGTTTCAGTTCATCTGATGGGATAAAAAGTCTCTCTCTCTCTCTTTCTCTCCCCCTTGGGGGTTGGGGGGGAGAAAAAAAGAGGTAAAAGAGGAAAATAGTGATGATTTTTGTTTTCTTTTAGAGTTCCTTCTCTTGTTTTGGGTTTGGATGCAGAGTTTGAGTTACTGGTCAAGGTTTGTTGGGGGTTTTCCCTTCCACTCTAGAGAAATCATGGAAGGGTTTAGGTTGGGAGGGAGCTCAGAGCTCCCCCAGTGCCAACCTCCTGCCACGGGCAGCGGCACCTCTCACCAGACCAGGCTGCTCAGCGCCCCATCCGACCCGGCTTTGAAGGACTAAAGAACCATTTTCTGGTCTAAATTACATCCTCTTCATTAATTTTAGCAATTAATTGAGAGTTTCTCTTACTTTGCTCCTTGATTAGTCGAAACTGCTGTTTGCAATGAGGAGCTGTGCGGGCTGACGTGCCGCTGTTACGTCTCCTCGGCGGAAGCGGGGCAGGGTGAGTAACACCAGCATCCCTCGCTTACCCTGTCAGAGGGTTTTCGCCGGGGTCTCGGGGATGCTCTGCTGGTGCTCAGTCTCCCTAGAAGCAATGAATTAATCTTTCCCTCTGTAACGCAGCGCCTGCCGGCAGACCTGGTTGCTGTGAGATATCCTTGAGTACAAAGTCATTCAGATAGGGCACTCGCAGGGATAACAGGAGAATCAGAATTGAAAGGAGCAAGTATTATGCAGTCAGGACTGGGTTTTTATTTTAAAGGAGAGAAATCACTCTGCTGCTGGACGGAGCAGAGTCAGTGCTTAATTCTCCCTAGGGACGGGTTAGGCTGTTTATTTTCTTGCAACTCCTTCCAAATCTGGTTTGGTCAGAGACAGCCAGCAGGACTGGCCCTACCGGTCCTCTGGTTGTATGGCTCAGATCATACGTTTTGATGGTCTCTTGGCTTCTACAAAGTGAGATCTTAGCTTTCGGGAGGCCACGTCTTGAGTCTGGTGCCCAGGTTTAGGTCCCTCACTACAGGAGGGACTTGGAAGGGCTGGGGAGGGCACAGAGGTGGCTACCAAGCTGGTAAAGGATTTGGAAGAGATGTTGTATGAGGAATGGCTGAGGGATCTGGGGCTGTTTAGCCTGGGGAAGAGGAGATGGAGAGGAGACCTTATTGTTCTCTGCAACTATTTGAAAGGAGGTTGTAGAGAGGCAGGGACTGCTCTGTTCTTTGTGGTGGCCAGAGACAGGTTGAGGGAAATGGCCTGAAGCAGCACCAGGGAGGTTCAGGCTGGATGTCAGGAGGGATCCCTTGACTGAAAGGCAATTTGTCAGGCACTGGAAGAGCTGCCCAGGGAGAGGGTTGAGTCCCCGTCCCTGGAGGTGTTGAAGAGAAGGGTAGATGCCGCACTGGGCGACAGGGTTGTAGTGGTGCTGATAGGGCTGGGAAAAGGTTGGACTGATTGATCTTGAAGGTCTCTTCCAGCCAAAACTGTTCCATGATTCCACGATTGAGGCAACAGTCTTGAAATCCTTGCCAGCCCTGGTAGCTATAAACCAGCTTTACAACAAACGGTGTGGAGGGATGGATTGACTGCAATTAGACTAACTGCTTGTTCTCCCTCTGTGGCAGAAGCCTCCAGGCGTTTCGGGGTGGTTTTACTCTTAAAAACCACGATGATGTGAACGGATGAAGTCCCGTTTCTCTGGAGGCTCTTTCCCAGGCAGAGGCATTGCTGAGAGCTCGGCGCTGCCGTTGCATCCCTTGGATTTCTGTGCTCGGTGCCAACATGTTCAGGTCACTGATTCACACGATAAAAGACTCCTGACTTGAACATAACAGCTCCGCTGCAAACTGCTTTAGTTCATTATGGTTGGGTAATTAATAGATGCTCTTTCAAGTCTCCTGAAGCTCAGGGCTGTCAGGAGGGGAGCAGGGGTTGTCATGAGCCTTCTGCCTGGCAGAGGACGTGAAGCGAAGCATAGAGCTGTCTGTTCACACACAGCTCAGGGGTGGCTGCTCTGGAGGCAGCCTGCACTTGTGGTACTGCCTTGGTCCTGGTGATGCCAGTGTGAGTTGAAACTGGCCCTGGAGCTGAAGGAAGGGTATGGTGCCTGGGCTCTGCTCCAGAGCAGGGCAGTGAGGCTCATGGCGGGGGTCTGAAGCATGAGCCCTGTGAGGAGCTAGAGAAAAGGAGGCTGAGGGGAGATGTTGATGGCTACAACTACTGAAAGGAGGTTGGAGCAAGGAAGGGCTGAGTCTTTCTCCCTCCTCCCACCAAGGTCAGAGCCTTTTTCCCCAGTAACCTCTAACGGAGGAGATAAACTGGAGGAGTTTTGGGGAGGGGGGAATGGGAAACTTTGTGGTGGGGGGGTTGAACTGCAGAAATGGCTGCTTTTTGGAAGAAGGCCATTCTTTTGACAAAAACTATTTGAGAAACTCTCCCCAGCTTCTGGCTCGTAATGTGTTTGGCCACCGTCCTGTGTAATCACGGTTCATTATTTCTGAAGCGCGGATGCTGCCTGATCCCAAGTATTCCTGACATGAGGAATGATGATGCTTCAGTCAGGCAGCAGCGGGGACCTGCTCTCCCCTTCTGACCCTGCTGACAGGATGTGGTGGTTACCCCCCTAACCCCAGACATCTCGGCTCGGCAGGCAGGCTGGGAGCCAGCCAATGGCTCATTAAAACATGGCAGGGTTTGCCTGGTGGAGGCTGGGCTTTGTGAGGTTTCAGGGTCACGGGGATGCTGTTCAAACCCTTCTTGGTCTGAAGTGCTTTGGTGTAGTAGAGCATGAGCTGGGACAGCAGAGTGGCTGCTGAGCTTCAGCTTGGAAGCAGCAAGGAGGTCCAATTGACTCTGACTCTATTGAAGGCAGTGGCTGCTCTCTTTCTGCATCTTGTTGCCATCTTCCTTCCCTCTCATCTGAAGCTCTTGGAAAGTTTAGGAGGGAGAATCAAAAGAACCACATGCCTTAAATTTCAGTGTTGCTTTGAAGCAGTTTACCTGCCTCTGTCCGTCCCAGAGAGGTCTCTGGCTTCTGCTGTGCTTCTGCTGTGCTCCTGCCTGTTCCCCAGTCCCCAGCCTCTGCTAAAGGTGCCTCTTGCCTGACCTCCACTGCAGACCCAGGGCACAGCCAAGACGTAGTTTTCCTTTGACTCTTGGTGATGGGTTGATTACACAGCTTCCAGTTCCTTCTGTTTCTTCTCCTCAAAGCAGAGATGAGCGTTTTGCAAATGTTGTGAAGTGCCAGTGACAGCAGCACAATGCTGGTACCATTCTATTTAGTTGCTTACTCTACCTCTCCTGCCTTCCCCCTCCCCTGAGCCTGCACTCCTCCCCCAACACCTGCCTTTTATCCAATTTAATTTTCACACCTCCTCCTGCTGCTGCTGTCCTTGCCAGTTCTCTCCGTGATTGTGCGGTGGGTGTCTCTTTCCTTTATTGGAGTGATTGTCTTGAAGACTCCCATCCCAAACTGGCTTCCATGAGCCCAGCAGACCTGGTCCCAGAGCTGGCTGTGACACAGCTCATGCTAGAGGGGGTGACAGCAAGGACACTGTAGAGAGGTGGGACCCAGTCTCTTCTCACGGGTCATCAGTGACAGAACAAGAGGGACCGGCCTCAGGCTGCTCCAGGGGAGGGTTAGGTTGGATGTGAGGAAGAATTTCCTCACTGAAAGACCAATCAGGACTTGGAACAGGCTGCCCCAGGGAGGGGTTGAGTCCCCATCCCTGGAGGTGTTTGAAGATCCTGTAGATGTGGTGCTGAGAGATCTGGGCTGGTGGGGACCTCAGTAGAGTTGGGTTAATGGTTGGACTGGCTGACCTTGAGGATCTTTTAGAGCCTGAGTGATTCTGTGGTTTGTAATGTGCTGCTGTGGACACAGTGGTGATGAGGATTACACCTCCAGAGATGGAGAGGCACCTGGGATGAGTATCCAGGACTGCTCTCTCTTCAGATCTCTGTGCGTGCAGCAGGACAGCTCATGCATGAGTGCTCCATGCTACCAGCAACCCCAGTTCAGCTCCCTACTGAGCCGTCCTGCAGCCCCCTAATGATTTATTCAATAAAAGCTGTGGTCTGAGATGATTGTGAGGAACCTTGATCAGAAAGATGGAGGTTAGGGGACCTCAGTAGAAGAGAAGACAATGCCTGCAGAGCAGGGCTCTCTGCAGCTGGTCCCCTGCCTTAGTGTCTCCAGGGTGCTCTTTCTGAGTGAGAAAGCAGGGATGGAGGCAAATTTCCCTCTTTTTGCTAGGATGAAGACAAAGCCAAGTAGGAACGGTCATAATTTAGTGGGCTCCTGGGTAAATCTGTGTTTCATTCCGATTATCGAGAGCATTCCCTAATTGCAGCAATAAAAGGGAATAGTCCATCTTCTAAATGCAAACCGTGGTGCTGATTGTTATTTAATTAGTTGATTCCAGTGGTCGAGGGGTGAACTTGGAATTAGAATTGCAGCCTGTATTATTTCACCGAGATTGCTGAATTAATTAGGAGAACAATGGGGGTCTTGGTTGGTGCCGTCTTAAGAAGTTGTGATGATAACTCTCAGACTGAAGGAATAATAGAAGGCCCTCGTGGGTTCTTCTCCTGAAGCACGGAGCTCTGCAGAGACACGGGAGGGAACTGCGGTTCCCCCATCCCCTACTCCCTCCTCCATGCCCCTTCCCTGTTGTAGAAGATGAGAAGTTCCCAGCCTTGCTAGGAGGAGCACTGGAGTGATGTTGTAAGGGAGAAGGAGCAGTTCTGCCACTCAGCAGTCAGTGAGGAGCAGCAGGAATAGGAGCAGCCACAGGGGCTCAGGGAATGGCATGAGAGAGAGGAGTCCTACAGCAGAGAAGGACACAGGGGGGTCTGGCAGTGATCATGTTCACGGTGCTTTCCCTCTCCTCTGTGGTAGGACTTGTTCTCTCAAGGAACCAGGGAAACGGCCTCCAGTTGCCCCAGGAGAAGGTTAGGTTGGTCCTGAGGAGAAACCTCCCTGGAAGGGGCCCTCAGCCCTTGGCACAGGTTGCCCAGGGAGGGGGTTCAGTCACCATCCCTGGCTGCATTTCACAGTCAGGGAGATCTGGAGCTCAGGGACAGGGTTTGGTGGTGGGATGGGAAAACTGAGGTCAGGGTTGGACCAGATGCTGTCAAAGATCTTGTCCAGCTCCACCAATTCTATGATTCCACATGCTAGACCCAGGGAAGGTCAGGCTCTGGACACAGAAACTTGACGCAGGAGAGTGATGGTGAGGACGTCTGCTAACAGGAGCTGAAGACAGAACCCTGTGCGAGGAGATAACTCCCTAAAAGGGAACTCCTTTTACTGCATCTTATGTGCGAGGGCTCCTCTGTGGTGAGGAGACAGAGATGTGTGGCTGGAGCAGTCGGGCACAAGCATGGGGGAAATACAAGGTAATTTAAAGTCAAACTTGAGTTGCTGACGTGGGCTAGTTGCTAAGTGGGAAGATAGCCGGTGGTGTTCATTGTCACTCGCTATAATTGAAGCTGAGAGCAGATATTTATGTGGCTTATCAGAGTTTTTATGGAGTTGTAAGTGTAAAAGCAGAAATGAATAGAGAGTTAGAAATTCTCACGCTTCGGGATGTGACCTAACTTCTGTTTAATGAGAGCCGAGCAGAAACCACCTCAGGACAAGCTGCCTCTCCTCTGCTTTCGCACTTTCTTCTCGAGTTCTCGATGCTGGCTGCTGTCAGGCTGTGGGAGACACACCAGAGAGACCAGTGTTGTCTCCTGAGAGGCTGGGGACCATCCTGGGAAGTTGTATGTTCAATCAACTGATGCTCTGCTGGTCCTACACCCCAGGGGATGCTGCCTCTCACTGCATCCTGCTGTGATGGTTTGGTACAACTAGGGGAAAAGAACTTAAGGGAGGTCTTCACCAAGAGGGTGCTTGAGGTTGCTCAGGAAAGTTGATCCAGAGCAGGATCCCCTAGATCAGGTCACACAGGAACAGCTCCAGAGCAGGGGACTCCACAGCCTCTCTGGGCAGCCTGGGTCAGGGCTCTCTCACCCTCACAGGAAAAAGGCTTTTCTTGATGTTTCCATGGAGCCTCCTCTGCTCCAGCCTGTCCCCAGCAGGGCCTGCCCCTTGTCCTGTCCCTGAGCACCCCTGAGCAGACCCTGGCTCCATCCTTCTGATATCCATCCTTTCCATACTGATAACCATCCATGGGGCACCCCTCAGTCTCTTCTACAGCTGAAGAGCCCCAGCTCCCTCAGTCTTTCCTCATCAGGGAGATGTTCCCTTCTCTTCATCATCCCTGTGCTGGACTCTCTCCAGCAGCTCTGTGTCCTTCTCGAACTGAGGGGCCCAGAACTGGACACAAGATTCCAGACGGGGTCTTACCAGGGCAGAGTAGAGGGTGAGGAGAACCTCTCTTGATCTCCTAACCACCCCCTGTTCCCTNCTTTTCTTGATGTTTCCATGGAGCCTCCACTGCTCCAGCCTGTCCCCAGCAGGGCCTGCCCCTTGTCCTGTCCCTGAGCACCCCTGAGCAGACCCTGGCTCCATCCTTCTGATATCCATCCTTTCCATACTGATAACCATCCATGGGTCACCCCTCAGCCTCTTCTACAGCTGAAGAGCCCCAGCTCCCTCAGTCTTTCCTCATCAGGGAGATGTTCCCTTCTCTTCATCATCCCTGTGCTGGACTCTCTCCAGCAGCTCTGTGTCCTTCTCGAACTGAGGGGCCCAGAACTGGACACAAGATTCCAGACGGGGTCTCACCAGGGCAGAGTAGAGGGTGAGGAGAACCTCTCTTGATCTCCTAACCACCCCCTGTTCCCTAGGTCCCTCTCTCCTCCCCCGCTCTCAAGCAGGTCAGTCCCTCCCTATACACATCTATACTTTAAACATGAGGGAAAGGTTGTTGAAGCTGAGGCTGGGGGATCCCTGGACCAGGCTGCCCAGAGAGGGGGTGGAGGCTCCATCCCTGGAGCCATTGAAGGACAGGCTGGCTGGGGCTCTGGGATTTTCTCTTTGCAGCCTGGCTTCCCTCTTCTCCACTCTCAAAGCCATTTTCTCTCATTAGCTTCTCCTTGTACCTTTTCCTTCTCCACTCACCCATCTCTCCCCTGAAGTCTCCAGAACATCTCTAGTCTCTCTTCTCACTCAGCAGTGAAATGAGCTGTTCTGTTTCCCCAGTCACCACCAGCTCTACTAGGACAGAGCTGGAGGGCAGCTCTGCTGAGGCTGTGATTGACAGGAGACCTCTGAGCTCTTGTGGACTGTGATGATTTATTTCCCTCTCTGTTCCTGTGGGAGTTTGTCACCTGCAGAGCAAAGGGCAGTTGAGCTCCAATCCCCAAGAGCAAAAACCAAGAGGAAGCAGAGAGACCCTGACCTGGCAGGGGATCAGCTGTGCTGAGCATCGGTGGTCGTGAGTCCATCAGCAGGCAGCTGTGGAGATGAAGAGATCTCAGAGGAGAGGGAGGTCAGCTGGAGAGGTGAATGGAGCAGCATGAAGGGGGGAGAGAGAGAATAGTACCCCCGAGAGGTAGAGAAGGGTCAGGAGGAGTGGTGGACAAGGTGCCAGGGGACAGAGTTGATTTACAGTCTCCAGGGGAGGAAAGGGGGGTGGGGGAAAGTCTTTGTTGTGAAGAAGGAAGAGATAGGGAAGAGAGGGCTGGTGGTGTGTGTGGAGTCCTCCTCACTCTTGGTGTCTTCCAGTTCTCGCTGCAGTCCTGGCTGTCTTTGCCAAGGCAAACAGCACCTTCCCAAGCATCTAAGGGAAACCCTTGTCCAGGAGCTTTCTCCTGTCACCGCGGGGAGGTTCCAGGTTAGGCAGCTGATGGATGAAAATAGCTGAGCTGAACCTGGCATGGGATGCTGGTGGCAGTTGCAGTGTGAGGCTGGGACTTGGGTTTGTTTTTGCTACCAGGTAGGGTCAAAGGGGGTCTGTCTCCTGCTGACTTCCTAGGCAACAATTCCTGAGCCTTTGCCCCAGTTTACTCCTCAAGGAACCACTGGAGTTGTTCTTGCTGCAGAGCTAAGGGAGACATCCCATCTGTGCACCAGGGCCAGGTTTTGAGGAGCAAATGGGTCTTGTGTGTCCAGCGATGGAAACCCTTGCTCTCTTCTGAAAGGGACGTGTCTACGGAGGANGCAAATGGGTCTTGTGTGTCCAGCTATGGAAACCCTTGCTCTCTTCTCGTCTACAGAGGCGAGGAGCCTGAAGACAAGTCATGCCACAGGGGGAAGGCAGAGCGAGCTGTAGGAAATGCCACTTCTTTGTCCTTTGAGTTGAGAGCTCCCTACAGCTCTGAGCCGGAGCTGTTGGAGCGAGTGAGTTGCGAGGCATATGGTGACACACCTCACGTCCTGCTGGTCTCTGCTGTTCCTACCAGGAAGGCATTGCTGGCAATTATCAACAACTGCTCCAGCATTGCCTGCCTCTCCGAAACCTTCCTGGCAGCTGTATCTGTTGTCTCTGCTGCAGGACCAATGCTCCCTGCTGCAGCAGCACCTGTTCCAGCCTTCCTCATCCCAGGACCTGCTGTGGAAGAATCACTGCCTCCTTCCTTATCTCCTCATCTCCCCGCTCGCTGGGACTACCAGCTGCTCTTCTCTTGCTGTCAACACATCTGACCCTCCAAAGCCAGCCCATCCGCCTTCACTCTAATTGCCACTTGCTGAATAATTTAAAGGCTCTGTATTTTTGGCTCGGATGTGGTGTCCTTTCCTGCTAGAGTTGCCATTTAGGTTAACAGGATGCTTTATGCTGGATGAAGCTGGGGACAGACTGGGATGCACTGGAGATGCAGCTTGCTCAGTGGCAGATGAAGGAGTTTGAGGACAGCACAAAGGATGTGGCCAGGTAGTTCATTCACTGGCTGATGGCTCCTGTCTCAGAGCTTTGACAGGAATATAGATGCGATGGTTCTTTTCCACTCTGTCCCAAATAGCTTTGTGATAACAGTAGGAGCAGGAGAGGCGTTTTTATTGATTAAACACTTGAGGCGATTTGTCTCTACAAACTCAAAAATATAGAGGTGTCTTCTGCATCCTACGTGCGCTTGATGCACATTTGTTAAGCGCAGCAGTCCCTGATCGAGCTGAGGGTTGGGGTGAACGGGTTTATAGCGCTGGGTTAAGATGGGGTGGTGTCAGCTGGGGTGCACGGGAAGCTGTTAATATGTGGAGCAACAAGAAGTGGAGCTGAGGCAGCCTGAGCAAGGGAGCCAGGTGGGTGCTGGCTTCTGGCAGGGCATTTGGGATGGAGCAGAGAGCTACTTGTGAAACATCTGTGCTCCCTCCCAGTAAGGCACTGGTGACATTCTGTTTCAGCTGTGGAGCTGCATCTGTCTCTTGACCCTTTCTCCAGTGGCACTGGGTGATTGCAGGGTATCAGCGATTTTCTGAGGCTGAGCCAGAGACATCTGTGGGGTGAGGGGGGTGGGAATGCAGAGGGGAGCTGGCTGCTCTGCCTTTGGCACACTACTCCTCATTTTGTAGCTTCCTCTGCCCTCCCCCTTGTTTCTGTTATCAGTTTCTAGGTGGTACCAGTGATGCTTCAGCCCCAGAGCACTGATACAGATCTTGTCTCTTTATTCCTGTGTTTGTACTGGCTCATGTGGAACTGAGGGCTGGGGAATTCTCTTTCTGGCTTCATTTACTCCAATGGTTTTTTCTCTATATTTTTTTTTTTAACGTTTTTCTCCCCTTCTCTGAGTTGAGCAACCAGGAGGATGTGTGTGTGATGGAATTTGGATCCCTTTAGGCACTCGGGACTTTCTGGGGTCACCACTACATGCAGTTTGTGCAACCTTTTCCAGCAGTCAGGTGCAAGAGCTCTCAGTCTGACTCAAGCCTGAGCTTCAGGCTGGCAGGAGGAGCTGGTTCTGACAGATCTGCATTGGCAATATCCAGTGTCCTTTGGAGGCTCTTTCTCCTGTGTCTCACGCTGGCCAGCCCCCTTACTTGTCTTCCCAGACGAGGAAGCGCAGTCTGGGAAGGGATCTGAGTCTGACCCAGAGCGAGGGAGCGATGGGCTTTGTAGCTTGAATTTTAGTGAATTATTAAGTGATCATTTAAATTTCAACACCTGGTGCTGGGTTGTTTGTTCTGGTTCTTTTAGGAAGCTCCCAGCATACAGATTGGACAGAAACCAGTTGAGCATGAGCTGCCTTTGTAGGGGTGTTTGTTTATGTGGTATCTTAGGTGCACAATATGTCTGTGTATGCCACAGCCACCTTCCTCTTGAAGAAGTGGAGGGGTTGGCTGCAAACACGCTGTGCGTGGCACATATGTACTCGTTGCTCTGTTCTCTCTGTGTGATGTGTTGAAGGAAGATTGGATGTGAGCCCAGATGGGGACCTTACGAGACAGAGTTCCTGCAAGCTCAGGTAAACCTTGGCAAAAACCAAGCGAGCATCAGCTCAAAGCTACTATTGGGGTTTGGGTTTTTCCCCCCTATATGAGTTCTTGGGAAGTCTATTCCAGATGATCAGAGGACTGGAAGACCTGCCATATGAAGAAAGGCTGAGAAAGCTGGGTATAGTGGGCTCTTTTCTCAGGTAACCAGTGCCAGGGCTGCCAGGGGAGGGTTAGGTTGGATGTTAGGAAGTCCTTCCTCATAGAAAGGGTGCTCAGAGCCTGGACTGGACTGCACAGGGCAGTGGAGGAGTCCCTGTGTCTGGAGGTGTTGAGGAAAAGATTGGATAGGACACTTCAGAATCATAGAATCACAGAATAATCTGGATTAGAAGGTCCAGAAAGTTTAAAGAGTTTAAAGTTCAGAGAGTTTAAAGATCATCCAGTCCCATTCCCCTGCTTTGGGCAGCAACACCTGTCACCAGAACAGGTTGTTCAGAGCCCCATCCAACCTGGCCTTGAACTTAGTGCCACGGTCTAGCTGCTGTGGTGATGTCAGGTCATTAGACTGGACTTGATGATCTCAGAGGTCTTTTCCAGCCTTGAGCAGAGAAGGCTAAAGGCAGACCTTATCTCTGTGTCCTAGCACCTTGAGGGTGGCTGTCAAGGAGGAGACTCTTTCCTCACAAGGATCCCATGGAAAAGCCAAGGGGGGATGGGTCTGAGTTACTGCTGGGGAGATTCTCATTGGAATCCAGAAGAAAATCCTTCCCCATGGGAACAATGAACCCCTGGAATCATCTTCCAGGGGAAGGGATCAATTTGCCCTGTGTTAGGCAGCTTCCAGACCCAGCTGAACAGGCTGCTGGGGCAGCTGATTTCAACTCTTGACAGCTGGATCCGTTGGACTGGATGATTCTCGAGTTCCCTTCCACCCTGGGTTTCTGTGACTCTGTGAATCCTTGCTGCTCTAGTGGCTGGGAACGCCTTCAGCCCACCAGCCTCAGTTAATTCAGAGCTTGCTTAGCCCCATTAGGTTTTGTGTCATTATTATCCTTGTCCATAAATAGCGATTCAGAGGAGTTATCCACTGAGCTGATCTGTCTGTAGCTGTGCAGCGATGAGCACGTGGGGCAGTGTGTGTGCACGAAGCTGCTGCGGGTTGGGTTTGGTTTTGTTTGAGAGCCCCTTCTAGCCTGAAGCAACAAGGTGCCCTTGGCACTGCGGCTTCACAGGGGATGACTTAGATTTTCTATAGATCCCCCCTCACACACACACTTCCAAAAGAACTTGTCAGGCTGTCAGAGTGACAGCGGAGGAAAACAAATACAGTTGATAAGGAAGAGGGATCTTGTGAAAAACGATGGAGGATGTCTTGTCTGATGGGATAAACTCCTGTGTGTGAGGTCCTATCACAGCTTTGACTCCTGTGTGATTTAAAGCCCGTCAACTTTGTCACATCGCGAGGGGAGGAGGTGATGCCAGCTCATCTTCTGCTTTGGAGGGATGATGTCTGACCTCTGTCAGAGGAGCTGGAGAAGGCACGGGTAGTCCCAGCACCTCAGGCACCTGGCTGTGGCTTTTAGACTGGACAACAAAAAGATGGCTGGAAAAACTTCACCTCCTTTCTTCTTCTCTTTGAGAATCTTGTTTTCCCCATTAGAATGGTTGCAACCAGCTGCTTCAGTACTGGCTGACAACCGGCTAAATATGAGCCAGCGGGGTGCTCAGGTGGCACGAAAGGCCAAGGGCATCCTGGCTTGGATCAGCACTAGTGTGGGACTGTTTAGCCTGGAGAAAAGGAGTCTCAGGAGGGACGTTATCATGCTGTGTGACTGCCTGAAGTGAGGTTGCACTCAGGTGGGGGTCAGGCACCCAGTGCCAGGATGAAAAGACAGGGTCTGAAGCTGCCAGGAGAGGGTTAGGTTGGCTGTTAGGAAGCCTTTCCTCGGGGAAAGGGTGCTCAGAGCCTGGACTGGACTGCTCGGGGCAGTGGGGAAGTCCCCATGTGTAGAGGTGTTGAAGGACAGCCTGGCTGTGGCCCTGAGTGCCCTGGTTTGGCTGATTGTGGTGCTGTTAGGTGCTGGGCTGGAGTTGCTCAGAGGGCTTTTCCAGCCTCAACAATTCTGTGATTCAGCCGGGAACTGTGCTGACTGCCTCCCTCCTGCCATGGTTTGGGTTTGTTGAGTCGTCTTTATTCTGCTGTGGTATCTCTTGATCCAAGTTTTGCTATGTCTGCCTTAATTAGGTACTGCAACACTTATATATGTTAAAATAAATGAACTTTTTACTGCAAAAGAGGGAAAGAAAAGAGACAGATGATCCCTCAGCAACAGCTGTTTGAAGAAAGAATCCCACAGAAGCTGCTTTCTTCACTAATTAGAAATCTGCTTTCCTTTAGGAAGGATAACGTCTACGTTCTTGACTCCTGTTCTTGCTTCTAATTACTTCTTGGAGAAGTGAATAAAGACACTGTTTCATGTGTTTTACTTAAAGTCGCTCAGGCAGAGAGCGTTGGGTGGAAATGTCTTCTAGAGATGGAAGAAAATAGAAGTCAAGATGTCAGGTGGCAATTCTGCTCCTCAGGAAGAAGGGGGTTGGGTTTATTCCAGCAAGAGCTGGGTTAGAAGCCGTGGTAGAACTGATCTGTGGGATCCTCTAGGTGCTTGGGCGGAGGGTGCTGCTCCCTTGGGCGGAGGGTGCTGCTCCCTTGGGCGGAGGGTGCTGCTCCCTCGGGCGGAGGGTGCTGCTCCCTTGGGCGGAGGACAAATCAGTGCTGGACCAGTCCTTGCTGAACACATTGGGATTGCAGGTTGCCAACTGGATCTGCTATAAAACCAGAGAGCAAATGGTTCTCTCTCCCCCTGCAAACTGCAGCTTTCTGGCACAGTGGCTCCTCTGTGTAATGAAAGCAGAGCAGTGGCTGTTGCAGGGGCTGTGTCCAGCCAGAGAGTGATGCTGGGCTGAGGAGCCTCTTGCTGCAGGACGAGGAAGAGCCAGCAATCATCAAACCCACCTCTGTGTGGAACGTGCTTTACGGTTAGAGAGGTGTCGCTGAAATCAGGGAATTGCAAGGAGGTTTGGAACGGTGCTGAGAGGAGCCTGTTGCAGGCTCTGGTGGGTGGCAGAGAAGTGAAGGGTAGGTGCAGCAGCTCCATGAAACAGCCGTGGTGGGAGGGGAGGAAGGTGAGTCACCATGAGGGCACCAGAACCTGCTGTGGAGGGGCTTTGCTGGTTCTCTTCAGATTGTGGCTCTCTCCCAGGTAGCTTCTTCCTGGGAGAAGGAAGGAAATAAATCCCGCTACCTCCAGAGCTAATTGTTGCTGCTAAGGCTGGGAATTAGCTCTGGGCTTCTGGCTTAGGGATGACAGAAGGGCTCCACGAGGGTGTTTGATGCCCGGTGGATGGAGCATGTGTTGTCAGAGGTTTTTCAGTAAATTAATCACGAAATGAATGCACAACAGCAGAGGAGACAGAAAAAAAGGAAGCTTGAAACAACTGGAATTCCAGAGGAGAGTAAATACTCTGGTTTAGCATCTTACGAAGCACAGGCTTTGATTGTTCTCCATTAAGGAGTAATTTTGCTCTGAAATGTGTTTTCATCTTGTGATTAAGGTTATAAATAATAAATTTGGAGCAAAGTGCTTTCGTTCAACTCGAAACAACCCGTTCTGCCTCTGCCCTGGTAGCTCCAAGCAGTCTGAGAGGTGCTGGGTCTCTCCTTGCAGGCTGGGAGGGAGGGGGTGTTCCTGGGTTAGACCTTCACGCTGTTCTTGTGGGGGAATAAGCGCCCGGGGGGTCAGTTGTGATTTGAGCAGAGCGTTTCCCTGTCACTGCTGAACTTCTTAAAGCCCGAAGCAGCTGTTAGTTGGCAATGCAGCCATTCAATTACTCTGGGCAATAAATTCCAGGGTGCGTATTGGAAGCTCCATCGCTCCAAATACCAGTGTTTTGCTTTTCCCTGCCTCGGTCTTCGAGGTAGTATCATCAGCACTGGAAGTAATGAAGCCTGGTTTTCCTATGGATTTCTTTCTCACGGTTGGGTTCTTTGATAACTAAATAAGTGCAAGCTTTGACTGACTGCCCCGGCCTCAGAAAAAGCTTCAGGAAAGCTGTGAGGTGTGTAAATTCTCCAATAACAAGTGGGTTTGCATCGCATCCTGCCTGCCTGCGAGGCTGCCGAGAGACTGGCTATTGTCTGCCAGCTATTTTTGTGGGACTTGAAGGATTTGAGGGAGCTGGCTCTGTCAGACAGGGCTGCAGGTGGCTAGTGGGTTCATTTATGGTTGTGGGAGGCTGACAGGCAGCTGCTCAGGGGAGCTTGTTTCCATGGGAAAGCAGGTTAGAAATATAGTTGGTGAAGAACAGTTTGGAAGAGGCACCTTTGCTGCGATGCTGGGGCAGGCGGTGCCAACGTTTCTGGGCTCTGAGTGGAGGAAGGAGCATTTTTCCCTGCTTGGGGGTTGGTTCCTTCTGGGAGCGTGTGAATAAACACGTCCGTTACCACCGTGCCAGACAGGACTTGGCGTGAAGGGTGGGTAAGGATGCTGCTTAAACTCAAACTGCTGCTTCACCGTGACCAGAGGATGGGATTGAAACTCTCTTGGTTCTTGTGCTGGGTGAGAAATCTCCTTGATTGTGGAGTTGTGCCTTGAGTCTTTCTGCCCTTCATGCAGGGGATAGACATCTCCAGAAATTGGCAGTGACTTTCCACCAGAAGAGATGATTAGTGAGAATTTATTGCTCTTGATGGACAAATGAAGCACCTCCAGTTTTCCTGTGAGTGATGCTCAGCATTTTTACTCCAGAAAATGATTCAGCCGCTCAAAACTTTTCGAAGAACAATTAGAGGTAAAAAGAGGGGAGAGGAGGGAAGAACTGGCCCCTCTCAGCTTGATTTATGATCTAACTCTTTTATAACGAGATTTCCAGTGTTGTAAAATATTAAATACATCCTTATACCCAATATCACATTTTGAAACATTTCATGCCTCATTTGCTGCTGGAGTCAAGGACAACTTCACATTTTTCATGGCACAAGGCCCAGATTTGTCTATTTATTTATTTTTAATCACTACATTTTTCTTTTTCTATCTTTTTTTCAATACCTGTATCAATTTGGATTAAATCTTGGCAACCATAGCAACCTGTTCCACTGGGTGGTTTCAGGTCTTTACCGCGTGGCAACTCTTAGGCTGGGTTTATCCCCCATGGGCTGCTGTGCAGGAGCCATCTAGAGGGGCTGGTGGTTGGCTGGGGAGTGGGTTGTGCTAGGTGTTGGGCTCAGGCAGCTCTGTCTGTCACCAGCAGTGTCATCTTTTAAACAGAAAGGTGTTTTGTTTAGCAGTGCAGGGGCTATAAGGAGGGGGATTAAGTGGGATTTGTGTGACTGAAGTGGAGATGCCCATAGCTTCCATTAACTGGGAAGGGCTCAGTGGTTGCCTTTTGCCTCCATCTGCATGGGAGCTTTTTGCTTATTGCTTCTCTCGTGGGGTTAAATCCTGTTGCCTCCTGGATTGAGTCAGCAGCACATGGTGACTCTGCTTCTGCAGGTCGGGATGGCAGAGCCATGGTTGTAATCAGAATCCTAGAATCATTAGGGATCGGAAGGGACCTTGAAAGATCATCCAGTCCAATCCCCCTGCCACAGCAAGGTCACCCAGGCCAAGTCCAGGAGGGTTTCAAACATCTCCAGAGAAGGAGACTCCACAAACCCCCAGGGCAGCCCCCACTCAGTGATGAGAACGTGGGCTCCATCCTATTTCAGCTGTCAAACCACAGGTGCATCCTTGTTGAGCCAAGGAGTTTCCGTGGGGCTGCCTTACAGTGGAGGCTGTGGGGTGGCGTGTCTGGGTTGGCCAGGGGATAGGTTTTTGGGGGAGATGTCGGTTCTCACACGCATACCTTGTTCTGAATGCATCCCACTTCTCTTCACTGAGGCGTCTTGTCTTGTCAAGTCAACGCAGAGGTGTGCGTTTCCTCTGGAGGTGAGATGTCAGATGTGAGTCATCCTCCTGGGCTCAAGGTGTCTCGCTTTCTTCTTACAAAATCCCTATTTTTCTTCCTGCTGGCAAGGTGACTCGAGTTTGCTGGGGTGTTTTTAACTAAGAGACGAACAGTAAGAGCCCTTTGCAAGTAACTGGAGCTCAAGCAGCTCTGCCTTGATAGAAGGCAGACGGTTGTGAACAGGGAGAGTAATTAGAAGCTGTAGTATCTCCCCTAAGGCTCCTGGTCAATTATCCATGAATGGCAACTTTACATCGTGATCGGATGCTTCTCCTGAAGGATGTGCTTGACTTGAGATTGGAATGAGCCTGGGAAAGCCCACAGCTGGTTGTTTTGGAAGGGGGCCTGGACAACCACAGGGGTTCTTGCTGGTCTGTAAGTGGGAGCTGGTTCAGCAGAGGAGTCCAGTGTTCACAGATGTAGTTGTTTCTCTTCAACCAGCTCTTTTGAGCTGCTCCAGCTTCACCTCTGAAGTTGGTTCCCTGTAAGAACAAATGTGAGACTCCAGAGTGTTGGCTGGATAGACAGTTTTCCAGCTAACCTGTTGTTGGGTGTCACCGTCCCTGTTCAAGAGCCAAGCTCAAGAGCCCCAGCTCCCTCAGCCTTTCCTCATCAGGGAGCTGTTCTACTTCCTTCATCATCTTTGTTGCTCTATGCTGGACACTTGGCTGTGCTCAGGGTCAGGTCAGCACCCAGTCAGGGTGCCCTCAGTAACTTTGAACCTTAGTGCCATTGGCAGAGGAGCCTGCAGAGGGACTTTTGCAAAGGATAAACATTTTTAATAGGGTTCTATAGGTTATTTTCCATGGGAGAGCTGGTATCTGTGCTGGAGAGCTTCGAAGACTTTGGATCAAAAAGCTTCAAAGCCCTTCTTCTAAATGGATGTCACCAGGAGTCGGGGACCTTATTACTTTGGGGGCTCTTAAAAATCTCAGTGGGAGCTTATCTGCTGCTTTTGGTTGCTGCCACCCCAAAGTACTTGAATGACTGCTGAAACTGGAACTTATACTTGTGAATTAATTGGTTGCCTGAAAACACAGTCCTTAGCACTGCCTTTTCCTGAAAACCACACTAATTAGAAGCCTTTCTTGCTGTCAGCAGGCCCTGCTGTATGGCAGGAGGAGCAGGGGTTTCACCCAGGCTGCGTTTTATGGTCGCCACGCTTTGCAAAGGAAAGAGAATGGAGTGAGGGAACCTGTCTCTTCGTTCCCCTCCTTCCCCTCCAGCAATCTAATTGAAAGCAACATGAATGTTAATGATGCATTTCACATTTGGAAGTTAGAGGGGTGATTAATACCTGGTACATTGTATATTAACACCTTCTCAGGGGCGTAATGAAGACAAAAAACACTCTTGGAGACAGAGCTGTTTATTTCACGGTGCCTTCCCTGTGCTCCACCATCCTCTTTCCCCATCCAGACAGGAGTTTTCCAATCCAGGGGGTTTTGTTTCACAGAGTTATTTGAAAATGATCAATAAACTTTTATGTCTTAATCCTTTTTCCTTCCCCATCTTTTGATGGAAGAGCTGAAACCAAATGCACTGAGTGAAACGGAGATGTGAGGAAGGTAGGAAGAGCAGAGGAGGATGCGAATGGCTGCTGATACTTGCAGGGTCTTGAAGCTGCTTCCTCTTAATGTTGGTGGAAATGGTCTGGTACTGGAGAGGAGGCTGAAAAATACAAGAGGGAACTTTAGTTAGAGTCCAGGGAAAGCTTTTCCCCCCTCCTGTGCCCCCTGACTTATGGCTGTCTGCACAGTCCTGGTGATGCTGTGGTGAATAATTGTGAGAAATGGCTGTTGTGAAGGCTCTGGCATGGTGGGAGGCTGAAGCTTTTAATATCTGGAGTACTGTGTCCAGTTCTGGGCCCCTCAGTTCCAGAAGGACACAGAGCTGCTGGAGGGTGTCCAGTGTAGAGCAATGAAGATGATGAAGGAAGGAGAGCAGCTCCCTGATGAGGAAAGGCTGAGGGAGCTGGGGCTCTTGAGCTGGGAGAAGAGGAGGCTGAGGGGGGACCTCATTCCTGGCTCTCAATCTGTGAGGGGTGGGTGTCAGGAGGATGGAGCCAGGCTCTGCTCAAGGGCATCTGGGGACAGGACAAGGGGTACTGGGTGCCAGCTGGAGCAGAGGATGTTCCCTATCAATCTCAGCAGGACCTTCTTCCCAGGGAGGGTCCCGGAGCCCTGGACCAGGCTGCCCAGGGGGGCTGTGGAGTCTCCTTCTCTGGAGATGTTCCAGCCCTGCCTGGCTGTGTTCCTGTGTGACTGGGTCTGGGGGATCCTGCTGTGGCAGGGGGATTGGACCATCTTTTGAGGTCACTTCCAATCCCTAAGGATTCTATGAATCTGTAAAGCAGTGGGATGCCCTTTGCACATCCATGTGACAGCAGGGCATCACTTCCCTCTGTCCCGGGTTGGTACTGCAGTGACATAGTGTTGTAGTTGGGCTGTGGTGATCTGTGACCCCTTGCACACAGTTCTTTGTGCAAACCCAGCTCTTCCCAGAGCTGAGCTGGGAGCTGGGTGCTACTGTGACCCCAGCGTTGCTGTCTGGCTGTCCAGGCTTCCACATTTCAAAGCCTCTTTGCTTCCAGGAGAGTTTTAAACAGGGCAGAGCTTTCTCTGCAGCAGCGCTTGCAGGTAACCTGTCTTGGCGCTGACGTGGCCAGCATCAGCTTAGCTGGCACCAAGCACCCGATTGAACTCTGGTAGCCTTGGCAGCAGTTTGAGCTGCTCATTGTGCACCCTGGTGATCCAGAAGGCTTCGTGTGTTGCTAAGTTTCCTGATTTATATCTGTTTGAATGGGTTTGTAGATTTATAAGCAAGTGTCATTACTGCTTTCCTGCATCTTCTGCACAGCTTCCCTTCTCTAAACCGGGATTAAGTCTCTTGTTTGTGAGACAAACCTTGAAGCACAACAAGCAGGGACAAAGAGGAGAAGGAAATTGAGGATACCAGGTAGAGGGATCATCGTTCGTGTGCTGTTTCCTATGATAATAGAGGGTTGGGGGATTGTCACTGGGTTTTGTGTAATGACACCGCAGTCGTTTACTCTGCTGGTGGTTGTGGGGATAGGAAGGAGGGTGATTTTTTTGTTAATAAAGTACCTCTCTAGTTCAGAGCCTGGATGTGCTCGGATGGAAATGTGGTATCCCTTGAACTTCTCTGAAATCTACAGCCTCGGTGGTATTTTAACCCAAGAAATCCTCTTGAGCCCTTTGGGTGGGAAGGCAGGAGACTGGGGTCGCGAGGTTTGAGCATCAGATGTTGCAGGAGAAGTCAGCAGGTCCTCTAGCACCTGATGGAGAAAATCCTCAGCAGCTGAGGCTGTGTCTGAAATCTCAGCCCTTCTGGTCAGCCGAGGGAATGGAGCCTCCCTACTCCTGCAGATCAGCCCCTTGGGGTGGGCATGGTACTGCTGTCTTCCTTCCATGGCATCGCCCTCTTCTTCTCCCGTGGCGCTGTGCTCTTCCTCCCGTGGTTTAAAAGCACGTGAAGTGGGAAAATGACTCTGCTGGAGGAGGTACTGCTGATGTGTGGAGTAATTAATGATACCATTAGTTTCGGGAGATGGGTTGGTGGCTGGAGGTGGTAGAGCAGGACTGATGGACTTGGCGATCTTGAAGGTCATTTGCAACCTCAGTGATTCTCTGGTGTCGCCCTCTCCCTCTCATGGTCTTGGGGACCTCTTGGAGCCCTCCAAAGGTGCTGAGCATCAGCCTGTTTGTGTCCCTCAGCCTGCTCGCAGCGAGAAGCTCTGGGAAATGCCTGCTTTACAGGATCCAGCCCTTGTGCTGTGATGTTGTTGTCGTAGGTGGAAGTTGTGCGGTGGTGGCTGATTATGTAACTCACTCCAGGAAGGCAGAGAGATCACGCGAGCTGTAACACGTCTATAATTAAGTCGAGTGAATGGCTATAAACAACAAACACTTTTCAGAGCTGTTCTTGGCCGCAACTGAATTAGTTTTCTCCTTTGGCAAAGTCACTAAAGGGGAAGGCGATGGGGGGGTGGAAACGTTCACATACTTCACATACCCATCAAACTCTGTGTTTGAAACCTTTTTTTATTAGTATTATTTATTTTTTTTTGATGAATGAAAATTAAAGTCTGAGAATGGGTAGAAAATCCTGGGGAGAATGGCTGAGTTCCTCCAGGCTGTAGGCAGCCTCTTATTAATAGCACGTGGTGCTGCTATTCCCACTGATGTTTGGCAATAAAGAATCCCAGTTCTGATGGGTTTCTTTTCAAAAAAGAGAGGGGAGAAATCAACTCGCAGTCATTTCTGCTTTTCAAATTCGGTATTTGTCATCTAAATGTGCTTTATTTATTAAACCAGGCAAAATGTCATCTGTTCTGTTAGTTTTTCTCATGGTTTTCTTCTTCTCTCTGCCCCCAACCCTCTTGATCTGCCATTCATCACTGAACCCTTGAGGCTGGAAAAGACATCAGACATGATCCAGCCCAGCCCAGGACCTAACGTCAGTCACCACACTCAGCTAGATCAGGGCTCTAAGAGCCATGTCCAGTCTTTTCTTAAAGATCTCCAGACAAGGTGACTCCACCACTGGCCCGGGCAGTCCAGTCCAGGCTCTGAGCACCTTTTCTGGGAGAAGAGACTGACCTTCACCTGACTGCAACCCCCCTTCAAGGAGTTATAGAGAGCCAAAAGGTCCCTCCTGAGTCTTCTCCAGACTGAATACCCCCCCACCTGTCTTCATCAGCCTTTCCCTCCAGTCCCTTCCCCAGCCTCATTGCTCCTCTGCACCTACTCCAGCCCCTCCATCTCTTTCTTGCAGCGAGGGGCCCAGCACTGTCCCCAGGACTTGAGGAGAGGCCTGCCCAGTGCAGGAGGAGAATGATGTCCCTAGCCCTGCTGGCCACACCAGTGCTGATCCCAGCCAGGATGCCCCTGGCCTTTGGTTCCACCTGGGCACCCTGCTGGCTCCTGTTCAGCCGGTTGTCACCCAGTGCTGCCAGGTCCCTCTCTGCCAGGCTGCTCTCCAGCCACTCATCCCCCAGGCTGTAGCTGCAGGGGTTCATGTGACCACGGTGTAGAACTCTGCCCTTGGCCCTGTTCAATCTCATCCTGTTGGCCTCTGCCCATTGACCCAGCCTCTCCAGCTCTCTCTGCAGCATCTTCCTCCCCTCCAGCAGATCAACACTTGCCCTCAACTTGGTGTGACCTGCAAAATTGCTTGGGGGAGATTGACTCCCCTCATCCAGGTCATCAGTGAAGACGTTGAATAGAAGTAAGCTGAGCATTCGCATGAAGCAAGCTCCATCTCTTGTTTTAGCTGAGGTGATGGTAGGATCATCTTCTTGGTGACGTGTTCTACCTGGTCTGCTTGGCTCTGTCTCCTGCCTTAGGAGCACTGATGCCTGTGTATGTGATCTTAACCTGCTGTGGCTTGGCTGGATCTTAAAACGCTGCTCGTCGGGGTATAATTGACCTCCCATTAGTAAAGCAGCCCAAAGGACACAGCTACAGCTTTTGGAAGTCCCGTAGAGAGAGATCTGAAATTGAGAGCGATGGTACCAAGACAAAACATGTCATCTCTCGGGGTTGGGTAATAGAACAATTTTATCCTTCTTCTGTAATTTCCAAGCCAGCTGTGGAAGGAGGGAGGATTTACTGCTGCTCTTCTCCGGCAGGCAGGGTTGTTCCCCTGACCTTCTGCTCCAGCAGACGTTGGAATCTGGACATAAATCTGGGGCTATTGCTTCTCCCCGTCATCTGGGTGATCTCACCGCTGCCTCGTGCTTGCTGTGCCATATCTGTCTGTCTGCACAAGAGCTCAGCTCCCGGTTTTTTGGGAGTCGTGAGGCTGTGTCCTTGCTTATCTGCAGCTTGCAGGGTGCTGGAGGAACACCTGAGGGGGGAGGGCTGTACTTTGGGTGTTGGAGGAGATGGAGCAGTGTGTAAGGGGGGTTTGTCAAGGAGCTGGCTCCCGCACCGGGGTAAAGCACCGGGGTAAAGAGGAGGTGACGAGGGCTGGGCTGGCTGGCTGAGCAGATAACAGCCCAGACCTGAATGTCATTTCAGAAACCTTGATAAAATGTGGAAAAAAACCCCCAACCCAGCCTTGGAGACTGTTAAGACCAGGACGAAGGCTCAGATCAATAGGCTTTGAATGAATTCCTATAAAAAGGAAGAGTTTGGTTTTGACATTGTAGGCGCACGGCAGGAGAATCTAATCCATTGTCCCCAAAGGAGTCGTTCCGGCTCTCCTCTCATCAAGATAAGCAGGGATTTTAAAACCTGCCAGGTTTGAGAGGGCTTGGAAAAGGAAAAAAAAGGTGTGGGAGAGGCAGAAATTAAACCACAAATGTTCACAATAAAACGGCGATAGAAATGGAGGTGGACAGGGAAGAAGAAAGCATCTGAATTGGAGTCTCAGGAGACCAGTAGCTTCCCATCTCTGGCTCTTCTCAAGGCTGCGGAGTGCCGCAAAGGCTTGCACATGCTCCAGTCAGTCAGTGCAGGGGGTTTGATGCCTCTTGGTGTCAAGCCCTGTGATTTTTTTCCGTGATCTTCCTGCTTGGATGCCCTTCACCTCTTGCTATGAGAGTTGTCTGAGCCTAAAATCCAAGCTGAAGTGACCTTTCCGATGGCAAACGAATGCCCAAACGTCTTGCTGGAGCAGGGCCAGCGCTTTGCCTCTTGCCAAATCGAGCTTCTACAAGTTTATGCTCTGCAAACAAATGTGCTTTCCACCTTGAAGCTGAGCTCTGTGTGTGTTTAGCTATGAGACGCTTGGGGTTGGTTTTTCTTAGTGCTATTTCATGTTCCTGTGGTGCGTCTTGGCTCTAGCTCCCCAAACCTATTTCCAAGGTAGGGGCGTATGACCTTGTCAGTGTTTGCTTGTGCTGCTCTGCACTCTGACAAAGAGCTGAAGGCATCTCCTCTCTGTGTTGCTAGCAGAGTCGCTCCAAGCAGCCTCGGTCCATGTTGGGACTTCCAGGCGCGTGTGTGGCATAACTGAGACGCTGTTTTTAATTGAATCGTAGGTTTTAGGTTGGAAGGAGACTCAGAGATGTCAGATGTTAGGGTTACTTGGTTGGTTTTAGGTTGGATTGGATGAGCTTTAAGGTCTTTTCCAGGCTCATCATTACTGGGATACTGAGCGACACCTCTCACCAGATCAGGTTGCCCAGAGCCCCATCCAACCTGGCCTTGGACACTGCCAGGGATGGAGCAACCTGTTCCAGGGCCTCAGCACCCTCACAAGCAGGGAAATCATAAGAGCTAAGGTTTCTCCTTAAGGTCTAAGTTCTAGGAAGTTCTATGGATAGATTTGTGGCAAGAACAGCTAGCATAGAATACATCCAGCTTCATCCAGGGGGAAATGAGAGGAAGGAGAGACAGTGAGTTATTTAAGGATAGGGAACAGGGCAGTTTCAGACCCAAAAATGGATCTCTGGAGTCCCGACTGAACAGACCAAGCTATCACGCTGTGTGTGTTATCCTCCTCAGGCTCACTAGCAGGCACAAGCACGTACCCACCCACACAGTTTGAATCTCAGTTGCTGTGTCAGACACTGCTGATGGGTGAACCCTGAAAACACCACAAGGCAACTTGAGAGGCGTCGCCAACATTTCCCCAGGCTGGTAGCGTAAGAACATCCGCCCCTCGGATCTACCAAAGCGAGCTGGGAACCCTGGGAGGAGCATCTGCTGTTCCTGCTGTAGCAGTGGATTTCCTGAGAAGTCAATTCCCCTGCAGGCGGTTGAGCTGTGATTTTTGTCCCTTCCGGTCCCATCCAGAGGAAGAAATGGGAATGAAACCAGGGAACTCAGTTCTCCTCTCATGGAAGAGCCTAGGTCTCAGGTTGATGGGACACGTAGAATATGCAGGTGAGACTAGATCGTTGTTGTAGTTGCCCGAGCCTGCCTTGTTGGGGGTGGACGAGGATCAGCCAAAGCCCAGTTGTGTCTGACTGCACTGGGATTGGTTGCATTTGTATTTGTTCTGCTTTTCTTGGGCCTTCTGGATTCTGACAGAGTCCCTGTACTGGGAGATCCAAACCTGACAGATGTTTTCTAGCTGTGTTTCATGAAATCTTGACTGTAGTGGTTTGGTTTTAGTGGGAGGATGGGATGTTTCAGGGCTTGGGGCATCATCCAGTGACCCTGGACTCAACCATGGGGTTCTCTCTGGACCGATCATTGCATCTTTTTGGGTCTTGGTTTTACCCTCTGCAAAGTGAGGATGGATAATGGAACTGCAGGGTCACGGGGAGCAGCAGTACATGAAGGATCCTTGTATCTGACACCTTTTGACTCTTGCTGGAGGTGCGTGGGGGGGGTTTAATGGGACAGGGCTATGTAGAGCAGCCTTCTTGGGCTCCTCTGGCGATGCCAGGGGTCTGGATGCTGCTTGAGAGCTGTTTCCTTTGAGCTTTGCTGCCCTGTTTACACAGGACATAAATGAATTGTAGACACAGAGGATGACTAAACAGATCCTTGTAACCACGTTGTTAATTACCTTCATCCCAGCACTGCTCTGGACGATGCTCTGAGGCAGAACAGTGACCTGGCTGCACCAACGCTGCATTGCCAGTCCCCCGCTGTCAGTGGGAGAGTTATTATTGCTGCTGGAACCGATAAATCACTGGTGACTGCTCTTGTTTGGTGCAAGAAGGTGAATCTCCAGAGAAGAAGTTGGCCTCATGACTCTTCTGGCTTGTATTTGCCAGAGACTGACCCTCATATGTCCTGTCCTGCTGTGGAGAGGGGATAGGAGTGACTGAGCTGATTGCACTGCAGGACAAGAAGCCCTTTGAATTTCCCTGGGGATGAGGACATGGTTAAACAAACGTTGTACAGTCACCAAGGTTGGAAAAGACCTTCCAGATCATCAACTCCAGCTGTCTGCCCTACAACCCCCAACCACTACCCCATCTCCTCAAACCCCCTGGCTGCCTGGTTGTTGAACCCCTCCAGGGATGGTGCCTCCACTCCCTCCCTGGGCAGCCTGTGCCAAGGCCTCCCCATTCTTTCTGGGAAGAAGTTTTTCCTCAGATCCAACCTGACCCTCTCTTGGCACAACCTGGCCCTCCATCCTCTTGTCCTATTGCTGGTCCCTAGGGAGAAGAGGCCAACTGACACCTCACTGCAACTTCCCTTCAGGTAGCTGTAAGAGCAGCGAGAGAGAAGAGGCCAACTGACACCTCACTGCGAACAGCCCCAGCTCCCTCAGCCTCTCCCCATCAGCCCTGCTCTCCATTTTCTCCCCCTTTTCCTTTTCCTAAATGCTGATGTTTTCCGTGAGCGCTGCCCACAATCCTCAGGTGTGGAGTTGGCAGCATCTCTTGGAGAGCCTGGAGCTGCTGGGCTCTGTTATGGGTTCCACTCCTGGCTTTTGAATCCCTTGAGCTTGTCTGGCTTTGGATGGGATGGGGGGGTGTTGGGTATTTGGGACAAGGGTTTTATCTGGAGCTTTAAGGATTTCTTTTCAAGTGCTGCTGCCGTTCAAACATAGAGCACAGGCCAGGGTAGGCAGAGGATCGAGGTGTGGATTTACTGGGGTTGGAGGAGGGGAAAGCGTGTTCCAAATGCTGCTGTAAAAATGCTGCTCCTGGTTTCCAGCCTCTGGGTTATTCCTGGCCAGAGCTAATGATGATGTATGAGACTTAGAGAGCACTCTTCATCCTGAGACCTCAAAGCTCTTCGCTGAAGAGGGCTGCAGTTTTATTCTCACTAGGTAGAGGTGGTAAAATTAATGTATGAAGAGAGAAGGTGATTTAGCCAAGCAGCAGAGCTGGGGATACGCCTTGGTGTCTTGAAGCAGTGTCACAGGAACCTTTGCCCTTTCCAGCTCTTGGATTTTGCTGGTGCTTGGCCAGTGAAATAAAGTCCTGCTGGCTTGGATTTTTTGGAGGAGGGGGGGATGTGAGAGGTGCTGCAGCACTCTGTGAAACCTTGGGAAAGAGTGGGGCCCATGGGTGTTACAGGACATGGCCCTGTGCTCCTGTAGGGTCACAGCTGTGTGCAGAGCTGTTCTCTGCTAGGAAGTGACTGCACACAGACATCCCTTGGTTTATTTCTGGCTCTGGCGTAATCTGGGATATAATCCTCAGATTAGTACAGCCAAACTAAGTTAAGGGCTGAGTTATGTCAGCGAGAGAGTCCAGCACACTGGCTGCTCCTGAAATGCCCCTCTGATCCTTTCTTCATCTTCCAGGGCACAGAACAGCATCCTATCTCTCTGCCTTTTCTCTGTTCCCTGCCCTGTGGCTCTCAACTATTAGCAGCTGAAGCCTGTTCCCTGCAGCTTGTGGCTTCTTTCCTTTTTCCCTGCATGGATCCTGATGAGCCATTTCACACCATCCAGGATAGCTGCTAAGTGTGTACTTGGCTCTCTCCCTCCTCTTAACTGCAGTTGATGCTGTGCCACCTGCACTCCAGCCTCTGTGTGAGCTGGGGGCATTTTCATCACCCCCCAGGGGTCAGTTCTCTCTGTTCTCTGCTGTGCAGGCTGGCTGTGGGCATCTCACTGGGTTGGATTCAGGTCTTGATTTCTCTCCTTTCTAACACTGCCCTATTCTACCCTCATACCCTTTCCATCACTTGGAAAGGGATGTGAAGCAACAAAGTGAGCAGACACCACATCTGATGGGGAGCAGCTGAGGGAGCTGGGGCTGTTCAGCCTGGGGAAGAGGAGGCTGAGGAGAGACCTTATCAGCCTCTAAAACTACCTGAAGGGCCATTGTAGAGAGGTTGGAGCTGGTCTCTTCTCACAGGCCAGCAGTGACAGAACAAGAGGGACCGGCCTCAGGCTGCTCCAGGGGAGGGTCAGGCTGAATGTGAGGAAGAATTTCCTCACTGAAAGAGCAGTCAGGGCTTGGAACAGGCTGCCCAGGGAGGGGGTTGAGTCCCCAACCCTGGAGGTGTTTTAAGATCCCTTAGATGTGGTGCTGAGAGATCTGGGCTGGTGGGGACCTCGGCAGAGTGGGGTCACTGCTTGGACTTGATGCTCTCAAGGGTCTTTTCCAACCCGAGTGACTCTATGATTCTCTATTGTCTCTCTTTTGGGAAACTTGATGTTCGTGAAGGAGTTTATCTGTTGAAAAAGTCACTGGGGTGGAAAAGAGCTATTTCTGCCCTGCGGAAAATCCCTGCTGTTTATTTTGTGAGCTAAAGGTCAACGCAGCAATCTCCCCTCTTTAGATGAAGGCTGAAGCCTCCCCCTCTCCTCTGTCAGCCTACGCGTGCTGGACCACTCCTTGGCATTTGAGCTTGTAGGAGGGAGTAATGGATTGGGGAGATTCTGATGCTCTTTAGGGTTTCT
>VZRI01004037.1:0-76764 GCA_013397515.1 Upupa epops | reverse complement strand
GAAATAAAAAAGAGATAGGGGGGAGGTGGGGGGGGGGTAGGAAGCGACAGTAAAAATCCCAAACAAAAAAACCCCCTGCGGAGTTCATCTGGTGGATGGAGCTACATTAAGTGAATGGAAATTAAAGGCTTTTCATCGAGATCTTCAGTATAATTTGATGGAAGACTTTAATTATTTCAAAGCGCCTAAGAAAAGGAGCTTGGAAAGATTTCGGGGAGGGTGAGCTTTCATAAAAATATCTGTCTTCACAAGCGTTTTGAGCTGCTGCTGTTGGGCTGAAAGGCTGCTGTCAGCTCAGAGAGAGGGATTTGAAAATCCTCTGCCCCCCATCCTCCCCAGAGACCGATTCCTGTGTGAGTGGCAGTTCAGTCTCATAAGATGAGGCCGGGGATCTGCAAGGAGGTGGGTGAAGGAAGAGCACAGACTCGAGCGCTGCCGAGCAGCTCTCGTTATCAGCCTTCGCAAGGCAGGTAGGATGGAGAGGGCTCCTGGCCGTTAACGTGAGGATGGAGGGTTGTGGTTGATTTGGATCTCTCTTGGCATTTCAGACAGAGGAGCCAGAAAGAGCGCCGTCTTACTGGCACCCAGGGGAGATGGTCCATTGAAGTCATAATGCCGAAGTTGTCACTCATCCAATTCTTGCTTGGACAGCCCTGGAATTAATGGGTCTTTGTCTAGTCTCCAGGTTGACATAAATTCAAGTGTCTGGAGACCGTCTGTTCTTTCCTGGGGTTTGGATGCTCTTCTCCTGTCTCCAGCCTGCTCTTTGAGGCAGAAATTCATCCTCTTCAAGCTCTGTAGGCTCCGTGTTGGTAGCCATGAGGATAGGAGCCAGGGCAAAAAGGACAGGCGCATGTCTCACCGCCTGCACCAGGCACAGCAGGCGGATGAGCTGTGCTGTTTTGAGCAGCTTGTTGTCCTGAGCAAGCGCTGCCAGGCTTGGGGAGCTGCTGAGCTTGCAGGGCCTGTGGGTGAAATGGTCCCAGAGAGGGGGCTGTGGGGATGGACATCCAACCACACCAACCACACCATCCATCTGGAGTAGTCAATTGTTTCAGGAGGCACTCAGTGTGGGGTTGGGTTGATGGTTGGACTTGATATTCGTGGAGATCACTTGCAGCCTTAATGATTCTGTGAGTAACCGTTTTGGTCTCTCGTCGGTGTGCAGCCTCCTGCATCTCATCTCCTGTGCTCTGCAGGAGCTTTCCCAGCCCATGCTTGTGTTTCTGGGTGAAATGAGAGTCTCTGATGGTCCCTACAGACAGCGTTCAGATCAGTGGCTGAAATCCAGGTGTGAAATAACCTTCCCAGTTTGATGTCACCTCAGCATAAGAGTTGTTCTGGTAGAGCCGCGGTGTGAGCGCAGGATACAGACAGCATCCAAAGCACCATGGCTTCAGGGCAGGGACAATTCATACAACAGGAGGCAACTGAGGTGATGGTAGTTGGTTTTGGTTTTAATTTAAGGCTCTATTTGCACACACCAGGCCATCCTTGTTCTGTTAATAACAGCATCTGCACACTGAGGTCACCAGCTCGCTGCTCGCTTGGAAGATTTGTGGTTTAAGCAGCAGCCTTTCTTGGGGGTGGAAGAGAGAAAATGACCCCCTAATGTTAGTGATTTAACATCTGGCAGAACAGGCTGGGAGATGGAGGGGACAAAGAGCTACTCCACGTAGGGCTGAGGGAAGAGCTCAAGCTGGAGCTCAAGCTGGAGCTCTGGGCAGTGTCTACATCCATTCACCTTCAGAATGCCCAGTGTTACTTGCTGGTTGCCCTGAGCTGCTTTTGCAGAGGGGTGATGTGGAGTTTAGCACTAATAGCTTTTCTTCTGGGGCAGGAGAAGAGGTTGCCAGGTTGCCATTTGACAGCAGTTAGCACCAAGCAATCAGCTGGGCTGATGGCTCCAGGGCAGCTGGAATAGCTGGAAGCCTGCTGGGCTCAAAACTGGTTCAGGATGGGTTGTGCTGAATGACAACAGCTCAAAACGTCCTCTGCTTTGAGAGTATCTGAGCTGAAGTGAATCCCAGAGGGTGGAGAGAGAAAACCCAAGTGGCTCCTGTGAGCTGGGGAGTTAAAGGCAGCCTGACACACAGCTAATACCTCACGGCTGAGTTCACTAAGCTCTAATTGATGATTTTCCCTATGTTTGTGCCATGCAGAATGTCTTTCCCATGTGGATTCTTTGGTGCTTGATGAGACTTGAGCTCAACTTGCAGTCCTTTGCTCTGCGGATGAATCTTTCTCTCCTTTACTAGGCTATAATTTCATGAAACCGATGGTTTTGTGAGTCTGCATCCCCACGACGCCTGGTTGGAGCCTGGCCACTATATTGCGGGTTGATAGGGATGTCACTCGGTGTAGAAGCACACGGTGCTGACCTCCCTTTCCTTGGTACTGAGACCAAACTGATCAGAAGGAGCACATTCAGGGTGTTGGATGTGTGAGCGCTGGTGGCTCAGGCAGGCTGTGAAATCGGGTTTAAGGATAACAGCTGCTTTAGAACGTGGTGCTGAGGCTTGGATGGATTAGAGGTCAAGATGCAGACGTTCAAGTCGGGCTGAGGCTGGTTAATGAGGACAATTTATGCTCCTAGCTGGAAGAGAATGATGCGATCAGGGTGTGCAGAGCGCTCAGCGTGGGCATCACTTAGTCCCTTTGTGCTTTCCTCATTTAACTGGAATTGATGTTAAGGCAGTGACGAGAACAAGTGCAAAGCTAACTCTGCGAAGGGCCGTTCCTTGCTCAGTTTGTAAATTGGATATCGCTGATGAGGATGGGTGCTCTGGGAGCAGTTTTGCCAACGCTGCGAAGTCAGGAGCACAGACGGCCTGATTATCACTAACTCGAAGCAGCAGAAAGGCAAGGTGGTCGGAATGAATTTGTTCTGTGAACAAATTTGTTTTTCACTCCCAGGCAGTGCCCTGAGCCTCTGTAGCCCCATGCTTTATGTTTTGTTAATGAAGCCAAGTGATCTTTGCCTGCTGCACGTTGAACCCCGGGATGAAGTCCGTGGCTGTGTTGTCATTGTTCTGCTCATATCGCACTGCAGAGAGGAAGGGATTGCTCGTGTGTGGGTAACCATAGAATCATTTGGGGTGGGAAAGACCCTTAAAATCATCAAAGACCCTTGAGGTTATCAAGTCCAGCCAACAGTCCCATTAAGTGTCCGTGAGGTTTGTCCCACACTTTACTCGGAGTCACAGAATGATTGAGGCTGGCAAAGCTCTCTGAGCTCAGCCAGTCCAGCACCTAATATCACCCCAGCAGCCAGACCAGGACACTCAGGGCCACAGCCAGGCTGTCCTTCAACACTTCCAGACACGGGAACTCCCCACCCTGCCCTGGGCAGTCCAGTCCAGGCTCTGAGCACCCTTTCCCTGAGGAAGGGCTTCCTAACAGCCAACCTAACCCTCCCCTGGCAGCTTCAGGCTCTGCCCTCTCTTCCTATCACTAATTGACTCCTCACAGTGATGGTACAATGCAGGTTCCATTGGAAGTTACTTAGTTGAGTAGGATGTATGGTTGGACTCCATTGTGCCAGCTGGAGCAGAGGAGGTTCCCTCTCAATCTCAGCAGGACCTTCTTCCCAGGGAGGGTCCTGGAGCACTGGACCAGGCTGCCCAGGGCGGGTTGTGGAATCTCCTTCTCTGGAGACACCTGGCTGTGTTCCTGTGCGACTTGGTCTGGGTGATCCTGCTGTGTCAGGGGGACTGGACTGGATGGTCTTTCAAGGTCCCTTGCAATCCCTAAGGATTCTATGATTCAGAGTCTGCTTCATGGCTGGGTGTGGGATTTTACACAGGGCTTTCCCAAGGCTCCTTTTAGTGGCAGTACAGGAGTGCAGGTCCTGTCAGCACCTTTAGAGATCTCTGCTGACCTTTGGTGTAGAAAGACCTTCGATCTGCAGGCTTTGTCTCCATCTGAGCAAGGTCTCTGCAAGAGAGAGGGCTGGTGCTGTTGGGTTTGTTCATGGGAGAACTGGTAAATAACTTGAGCGCAGCTGTCAGTGCAGCCTGGAGCAGCTCAGGAACTGGGTTTGTTAGGGCTGTTTTGAAACCAAGTGGCCACGTATTTGAGAAACAAAGGCTAAGTCAGAGACAGAGCAGTTATCTTGAGGCTTATGAAACTTGAGTGCCTCTTGTACCATCGGGCTGCAATGTGCCCATAGTCCCTGGTATGCAAATGGCTTTCTGAGCCTTAGAGTGAAAACATTAAAGGCCATGAAACAGAGGAAAGGATGGAGAGAAACTGTGTGATGCCAGAGCCAAGACTGTGGAGAGGATTCTCTTCTCTTAATTTCCTAGGCTATTGCAGGGAGCAGCTGAGCAGTAAAGGGTCCTTTGGTCTTTCACACAGTGATGTACCAACAGGTTCAAGAAGTATCCTTATTTATTTAGATTATTTATTGTTTGGATTATTATTGTCCCATCCCTCAGCATTAAGAAGCTGCCTTTTTGTCAGCAAACGTCGCCTCTCTTCTGCCCTTTCAGCATCATCATTGCAAGGGCACTTGTCCTGCTGAGCCAGAAGGGCTGGGAGGGTTCATTTCCCAAGGGGCTCTTTTTCAAAGTCTCTGTTGGATTTTAATCCAATAAAAAAGAAAAATAATCCAATAAAAAAGAAAACAAAATAAATGTGCCCCATAAAAACCAAAAACCTATCCCCCCAACTCGCATCACCTGCAGTGACCTGATGAGGGAGGGCAGCAAAATCTGCTTCCCCCCCAAACATGCTCTGTGTTTGCACCTCTCTGGGTGGGATTTCTCTTGTAGTCAGGACCCCCTTTGCTTCCCTGCCGCTGCTGTTTGGGGTGGCATTTGGCACGGTCTTGCAACAAGCAGGGGAAGAATGCCAGAGCTGCTTATTCCTCTCCATCCCTCTGGGATGTGGATGTTTCATCTTGGTAACACAGAAGCGCTGCCCCTCTAATTGGATGCTCTTTGGTGTTAAACTGTTCATCAAACACGTAGGGTTCTGATTTGAAATGGGGTTTTGTGTCACTTGATGCTACAGGCAGGATTAAAAGCTTCTCTCATGCAAATTAATGCTTTTAAAATCACTTAGCAGGCTGGGCTTTGGTTCTGCTTGCCTATACCAGACATGCTATGAGCTGCTCCGTTCCTCCAAGTGGATCTTCTTTGCATCTGGTGGCTGCATGCAGCTCTTCTGGTGCCAAGTGCTTCCTCCAGCTCCTGTGTTTCCCTTGCATGTGTATAGTTTTGCAGGTTGGCCTTGTTCTCGTGGGCATCCCTCTGCTTTCTTGTGCATATTTTCACCTGGGCATCTCTTCTTTCTCACCCTGTTTCAAATGCGTGTCTTTACTGCCTTCTGAAGGAAGACCCCAACAGTCTTGCTCATTAAAATGCCCGAAGTAAGTCTTGGAAACTCATCTTCAGCCAGCTGTGAATTAGAAGAGTATATTGGGTTGGAAGGGACCTCCAAAGGTCATCTAGTCCAGCACCCCTACAACAAGCAGAGACATCTCTAACCAGCCCAGGTTGCCCAGAGCCCCATCCAGCCTGACCTTGAATGGCTCCAGAGTTAGGGCTTCTACTGTCTTTCTTGGTAGCTGTGCCAGGGATCCCCCACCCTCTTCCTAAGCCTCAAAGTTCAGGCTTCTTGAGCTTTTATGGACCAAAGTGTTCTTGGGGTGATGGATGGGCGAGGAATCCATCTATTTCACCTACACTTCTGGCAGCTGTACAGAACGAAAAGACAAACCTAGCTTTTTGGCGATAAGCAGCTTTTTGCAGGTTGATTTGGTTGAGGTTGCTTTGTTTCCCTTTCTTTTTCCTCTGGAATCTGCCAAAGACTTTAAGTGAAATAAATAGATTAATCTTCTTTCTGTGGCTCAGAGAGCAGCTTGATGCATTTAAGAGCTTTTACTCGCCCCAGACTCGTGAGATGTTCGCAGATTCGAATCACATTGTAGAGCTTCCTTCGTGTGTGAAGCGACTCGGTGGTAGCAGTAATTCTTCACTAACAGCAAATAGAGGCTGATGCTTGTTGGATTTCTTTTCTCTCTGAGAGCTGAAAATTCTCCATCAGAGTATTTTTGATGAAAGGAAATTTTGTGAGGAAGTATCAGTCTTTTATGTGGTTGGGGAAATCACCTACAACCCGAAGATTTCCTTAAGAATGAAAAGGATTGGTATTTTGCAAGAGTAAACGTCTTCAGGATTCAATTGCTGTGAGATGGCCCTGCTTGTTGTAGGGAGGTTGGACTAGATGACCTTTGGAGGTCCCTTCCAACTCAACACAGTCTATGATTCTATAAAGCACATTTCTGAAAGTACTTATCCAAACAGAACACTCTTTGGTTCTATTTCACACCTCACCCCCACGTACCCACCCCAAGATAAAGCAGCAGCTGGGCTGAGCTTGTGTCCTGCCACCTCATTTCAAAGAAGAGTTCGACTCAGAATGTACTGAGTGACCTCCAAAGGCATCCAGTCCAACATTCCTACACCAAGAGTTCCAACTCAACACAAGCCCAGGTTGCCCAGAGCCCCAGGCAGCCTGAGCTTGAATGCCTCTAGGGATGGGGCCTCCACTCCCTCTCTGGGCAGCCTGGTCCAGGGATCCCCCAGCCTCAGTTCCAACAGCTCTGTCCTCCTGTCCAGCCTCCCTCTGCCCTTTTCCAGCTCCAAACCAGGAGCCCCCGTCCTATTGTTCCCTTCTCTTGTGATAAATTGTGAACCATTTGCTTTAGATCTCTGCAGTTGCTGTAGGACAGAGGTGCTGAGGGATCCATTGTGCAGAAGAGCTGATGTCTCCCGTTTCATGCAGCAGCTTGTCCCTGCTTCACACATTTCCACTGGGTTTCTTTCCTATTGGAATAAACCCTGCAATTCCAAGACACCGTTTTACTCTGTTTCTTAACATCAAACTCTTGTTGGTTTAAAGACTTTGTCCTGGTTAAGCTTTTTATGAAGCTGAGGCTCTCGCTGGTTTGATTTATTCAGGACCCCACCAGGCTCTTAGCAAGAAGAAAGTCATCGAGCAATTGAGATTCAGCTCACCCTGGAGCTTCCCTCAACCACCTCGGCTGGGGGTATCTGCTTGTATTTCCCTTTCTTCAGTCGCTGTCTGCAGTGCAAACCAGCTGCTCTCTCCCCCACCAGAGCTGGAAGTGGTGACCTGCAGAGTGGGTTGGAGCCTTCTGCTGAATCAGTGTGCTGTGTCTGGGAGAAGCAGCTGGTGCCGGTCTGTTCACTGGAGGCTTCTGCGAGCGCTAGGGGTCAGGAGGTGAATGGAACTTTTCTTGCTGCTTTTTTAGCTGATTTGGAGTTCAGAAACTTTATCCAAGATCACCATCCACAAGCCTGGTCATTATCATCATTACTGCTTAAAAGGGTCTAAAGATGGAGGTGATGCCATGATGCGGAGTAGAGGAGCAGTGCTGGTGCTGGCAACTCTGGTTCCTCTTTAACGGCAGCTTGCTGGCCTTCCCAGCTAGAGGCAAATCTGCTTTTCTCCTTCCACCTACAGATTTTCCTCTTCCCCCAGGCTGGTCGGGATTTTTCCTTGAAGATAACAGCTTCAAGCCAATTAAGAGTGTCTGAAGTGGGTAGAGCAGACGCCGCTGTGTGAGCCCAGCAGTGCTTTTAGCCTCTATTGTTTGTTAATAAAAATAAATTGTGGGCATCAGGGAAGGGGGGAAGAAAAATCCCCTGTGATCTCAGCTTTCTCTTTTTATTGTGGTTTTCTCTCTCCGTGAGAGGTGAATTGGCACAGGTAGAGAGGGTTACACCATGCAGCCCTGCCTGATGGTCCTGGTGTTTCCATGCATTAGGGGGCTTTGCTCATGGTGATCTCAGCTGAGTGTCTGTTGTCTCAACAGCCACAGGTGTTGGTTGCTGTAGGGCTTGAAGGATTTGCTGTGAGGTGGGACAGACACACGGATGGAGAAGGGCCATGAAAATGCTCAGAGAGGTGCAGCCCCTCTGCTGTGGGGACTGGCTGAGAGAGTTGGGGCTGTTCAGCCTGGNCCAGAGAGAGGGTGGAGGCCCCATCCCTGGAGCCATTCAAGCTCAGGCCAGCTGGGGCTCTGGACAACCTGGGCTGGGGAGTGCTGGCCCTGCTTGGTGCAGAGGGTTGGACTGGATGCCCTTTGGAGATCCCTTCCAACCTTGTGATTCTGTAACGGGACAGCAGCACAAAGTCTGGATACTTTGGGTCCCTGAGGGGTTTCCCGGTGTGGTTGTACTGTCAACATTTCCTGGTAGGTATCAGCTTCAATTCATTCCTAGAATAAAAGAAGCTGCTCTGACAAATGAGTTTGAATGTTATGAAGTCGATGCCTTTAATGGCACTTGTGTAAGTGGCTCGGAGGGGGCAGGTGGGGTTTTCACACTCATAATTCACTTTGCAGAGCCAATAAAGCTTTCGAGTATTGACCGACCTTGGGGGGCTGGAACATCGTGTGACAAAGTCTGGGGAGGAGCAGATAATTGAATGGGGACTTGTGACTCAGCCTGGAACTGTGTTCATAGCTCTGTGGTTGATAATGCTGGGGAAAATCTGGCTTTGAGATAGCTGAGCCCTGCATGCAGCTTGTGTGAAGAATTAGGAGGGCACATACTGCTTTTATCTATAGGCAACGATAGGAAAAGTTGATCAGGCTTTGCTAATGCTGGGGAGGTTTGAGAAGGGTGAGACAAGAGAGAAGGCAGGATTGTGGAGAGGGGAAATGAAAGCAAATAATCCACAGGGATGGGAAATGTCAGGAATACATTTGGCCTCCTGTTTCACTGCCTCCAGAATTCTTCTCTCCTCGCTGCTTTTTCTGGAAGTCACGAAGGGGGAGAGGAAAAAGAAAGATAAAATAGAACATGGCTAGGAGAACAAAAAGAGTTCAACCCATCTAATGTGTCACCTGAACCAGTGTTAGCACCAATATCCCCTTCCTTTGAATCCCACTTAGTCCAGGGCTAACGGAGTGACCCTCGCTGAGCTGTCCCGTCACCACAAGGCGATGGGAGAGTTCACAGTCCTTTTATCCCCCTGCCACCTGGGGAAGAGAGATCCCACCGGTCTGTCTCTCACCTCAGATGAGTTCATCCCTGGCAAGGCACACTGTGAATCTTGCGAGGACAATGCGAGAAGAGGGAAGGCGTGGTGGTGGCTCAGAGTGAAGCAGGCGCTTTCACGCTGAGGAAGTCTAAAAGGAGACATCGTTTTTATAGGAACATGGAATTGCTAGACTGGAACGGAACTGCTCTGCTTCGTGTTGTTAAGTGTCCTTTATTTTCTCACTGCTAGCTGCTTCCAGAGTTTGCCCCAGGGGTGATGCTTCTAGCCCTCGACTACAGGGAGTCAGGCAGCACCTTGCTGTCTGAAGGGTTTACTTGTCATCCCCTAAAATGAAATAAAACTAGATTGTTCTTATTTTCTTGCTCTACTCTTGTAATTCTGGCTGTTCATTCTCTTTTTAGAAACGTCTAGTCCTTCTCAGAGTCTTACTGAGGTTTTGACTGCAACACTGCCGAGTGGTAATGATTTACCCTGGCTAATTATGCCCTTTGCAGAGGAAAACATTGTTTGTGGCTGTGAACGGGGTGATTTCTCAGTTTAATTGAATCTACATCTTTGTATCCCTGGGGCAGGCTTGCAATTTAGTCCCTCCCTTTCCCCTGAGAGATGCAGGCACTTTCTCAAGCCCAGCGACAGTCACTTGTTGGGATGTTTTTCAGGTTCCTTGCCTCCTGTCAGTTCCAATGGTGTTTGAGCCTCTCTGCAGATGAAGCCTTGCAAAGGGAAGTCGCTCTCTTCTTGTCGGAAGAATGAGAGAGGCTCCGTTAAGTTGTTTGTTGATGTTTCCCGACAGTTTTTTAGAATTCCTTGCTGCTCTGCAGCTGTTAAATTTGTTGTCTCAGCTGCGAGGATTACTCCAGCTTTGCTTGAGCTGCATTTGCTCACCATTCATCAAGCTCCTGGTGATGGCACAGAAAGATCCATCAACACCGAAGCCACCTCCAAACTAGCAGTTGAGGACAAGTCTGCCTCCCCATTGCCTGCTTGAGATTGAAGCTGCTGCCAGTTGGTGAAGGTTTCCCTGTGAGCCTGCAGCTGGTGGTGTGGGGGGTTTGCAGAAGAGAATGGAGATTGCATGAGCATGAAGCCTCATCCTGGCATTGTCCTCCAGGAGTGTGGAGCAAAGAGCCAGAGCAGCTGGAGATGTTGAGACGTGCAGTGCAGCCCATCTCCAGGGCTCCTCAGCTTGCTGGGGGCAGATTCATTCATTCATAGAATTAGCAGGTTGGAAAGGACCTCCAGGATCATCCAGTCTAACCAATCCAGCTAACGAGAGAGTTGGAACCAGCTGTCCCAGCAGCCTGTCCAGCTGGGTCTGAGAACTGCCCAGTGCAGGGCAATCGACCCCTTCCCTGGCAAGATGATTCCAGGGGTTCATTGTTCCTATGCAGAAAGATTTCCTTCTGGATTCCAGTGGGAATCTCCCCACCAGTAACTCAGACCACTCTCCCCTTGGCTTTTCTATGGGATCCTTGTGAGAAGGGAGTTACCTTCTTCTTGGCGGCCCCCCCCCGCCTTTAGGTGCTGGGACCTGGGGATAAGGTCCCCCCGAGCCTTCTCTTCTGAAAGCTGAACATACCCAGCCCTCTCAGCCTTTCTTCAGGTGGCAGGTGGCAGGACAGGTGGCACACAGGTTTAGCAGGGTGTCGCTATCTTTGGAAGTGTGAACAGCAACAGCAGAGCACCTGCAGATCTTGAGTGTCCCTGGCAGCTTGGGCAGAAGGAACGAGAGGGAGAACAGAGAGGTGGTTGGTTGGTGTTCAGGGACAACTTCACGCTTGGTGTGGCAGCTTCAGGAGAGTTTTGTACTGTGATTTAATGTTTTACTCTGCCTTTTGCTGTATGGAAGACTTCTTTTCTGCATATATCTCAAAATACCATCAGGAAGACGTGGCGATAGCAACAAAGCCCAGTTCCATTTCACTCGGTCATTAAAAATGTATAAGGAGTTTCAGAAGCAAGTTGCTTCCTCGGAAAAGCAAATCGTCCATAATTCTGCTTGGTATTTGGAGACTTTTATCTCTGGAGACAGCTCAGAACTATTCAGTATAGTATTGATTGATTTTATTCTCTTGAATCTTCAGAGCCAACGATGAAAAAGAGAGCTTAACAGTAAAGGAATTACATGGTTGTGCTGGGCTGGGAGAAGCCACGGGTGATCCACCAGCACCTCAGCAATTCAGGTACCTCCCTGATGGGTCTAGGAAACTCTTTTCAAACCAGCTCGCTCCTCACCCCTCTTGGGGGGTAGCAGATTCAGGCTGCTTTATAAACAGCTGCCCATCAGCCAGGCTCTCTTGCTATCATCGCACGCTGCCAGTATGATAAAGAGGACCCATTAGTGCGGGAGCTGTAAGTGTACGGGCTGACATGTTCCTGGGGGAGACTTCAGGAAAGGAAGTTGATTTATTTCCAGCAAACCGTGGCAAGGATGAGGCTGGGATAAGTCATCTTCACACGCACAAGAATTAGTGCAGCAAGTTGCTAAACATCCCTGTTCTCTTGGCTTCCAAGGCTTTCTGCTTTGTGTTGCTTGAATGAAGAATGTTTTCGTCTTTGCCTCTCTGTGTGGAGTTGTAGGCTCTGCTGGTGTTGATAGCCCAGTGGTACCTGTGATTCATTGCTGCACCTGGGCAGAGAGGATGGTTTATGGCTTCTCAGGAGGAGATGAGAGGCACACGTGCATCTTGCAGCTGTAAGGAGGCAAAAAAGCTGCTGGGAGGATGGCTAGTTCAGCAAACAAAGAATTACTTTACAGCAGAGGGGATTGAAACATGTTTCCTATTCTTTCCTGCCTGAATTTCAGGAGTAGTAGGTAGGAGGAGCTTGGGGACTGAGTAGACAGAGAAACCACTGAAGATGACAGTGAAGGTGACAGGGCATTGGAAAAGGCTGCCCAGAGAGGCTGTGGAGTCCCCTGCTCTGCTGAGGCTGTTCAAACGGAGCCTGGCTGTTCCTGTGTGACCTGCTCTAGGGGATCCTGCTCTGGCAGGGGGGTTGGACTGGGTGATCTTTGGAGGTCCCTTCCAACCCCTGACAGTCTGTGGCTAAGTCCTTACACCTTACAAGCAGGAACCTTGATGTTAAGCTAGGAAAAGAAATATTCTCTCTTTTCCCCTCATCCTATGTCTTGAATTCCACTGTCAGTTCCCACTGCTCACTGGTTCAGATGCAATGGTGGGGAGGTTTCCTTGTCCATCGCTCCCTGGGTGTCTTGCAGGCTCCATCAGCCAGATGGTCTATGGGTACCCAGGTTGGAGGAGCCCCGTAGCTGTGCTGTGTGGTGAACCCCAAGGTGTGTTTCTGTCGCTGCCAGCTGTTCCCTGCATTTGTGCTCAAAAATCAAAGCACTGGGAAGCAGCTCTTAGCGGAGGGTAATGCGTTAGGTGAACACAGCATCCCTCTGTGCTCCATGTTCTAGGTAATTACAACTCTGCCGCTCGCAGAGCGAAGCACAGCGGGTTCCCTCTAGTTATTATTTAGCTTTACTATTAACTCTAAGCTGGTGATGCAAAGGCAGCTGCTTCATGAGGAATCTTGTGTAACGCACCTCGCCGCCAAAGCAGGCTGCAAACAGGGAGGTGGCTTTGGGGTCTGCCCCTCAGAACAGAAGGTCCCAGGAGCCTTTCCCAGACTCCAGCTCATCTGGAGCCTCTGCCCTGGTGCAGTTTGTCTGAAATGGATGGAGATCCTGAAGTGCTTTGGCAAAGAATGATGGGGATTGCACTGATTCAGATGGAAATGGGGGTGGTGGGGTGGGTTTAAATCTACCTTTCTTTGCCATAGTGCAGCAGTTCAATTAGGTTGCTGCCCTGGGACTGTAGCCTCCTCTTCTCCAGCCTGAACAGTCCCAGCTCTCTCAGTCTGGCCTCATAGGAGAGGTGCTCCAGCCCTCTGATCATCCTTGTGACCCTCCTCTGGACTCAGTCTAGCATGCAGCCAATGTTGTGGAGGAGCTGATGTTGGTGGAGGAGGCAGCTGGTGTAGCCAAAGGCTCTTCCATCCCGCTATCCCCATCAGAGCTCAGCTCTGTGGCAGGGAAATCTCTAGCTCTGATATATTCTCAGTCCCAGCTTGTTTTGCACCCCTGACCTCTGCAGTTACAGACCCCAAACTCTCCTTGAGGTCCCTCAGTTCCTATTGTAACTCTGTGAGGAAGGACTGGGGAGGGAGGGGATGTATTTGTGTCCCTATCTACAACTTCAGTGCTTGCAGGCTGCTTCCAGAGCCTGAGCTGTGAGTAAACCCGACGTGATCCTGCTGTTTTGTCAGTAACTTGGAAAGTTTTGAAATCACTGCCTCAAAGTGCTCAAATGATATGTTGCTCTGCAATCTGTCTCTGCTGCTGCCAAACGCTTCCAAGGAACCAATTTACCATGAGCTTCACCTTTTAGGGCTCTTCCTTCCTAAGTATTAGGCTGTAACTCCCACTAAAAACAACCCCCACCAGCCCAGACAAATTGCTTTTACCTTTCTCAGAGGTAGCCGATGATTTCCAGGTGTCTTGTGGCAGCTTCTGCCTTTTAAAAAGGCATCGAGCTCGCAACTCCTGAAATGAGGATGCTCTTCAGACATCCAGCCGACGCTTGAGCGCATCCTCCACTGAGACTCAGAAGGCAGTGCTGCTTGTGGGGCTTCCCATGGGAGATGTCTAAGTGATCCTGCTGTGGCAGGGGGATTGGACTGGATGAATGAGGTCCCTTCCGATCCCTAAGGATTCTATGATGTGATACACAAAGAGCCAACCACGAGGGATGGAGATGTGTAGAGCTCGCAGTGTTGCCTCCCTGTCTGTGGCTGCATCTCTGTCTCTTCCCTGCCTGTAAAAAGGGGGGTTAACCCTCGTGGGGAGGCTGCGATGAGATGATGGATGTCTAAGTGTAATCTCAAGACAGCCAGACTGAAGAATTACAAGTTAAAATCACCTTCATTCCCAAACAGGACTCCAGGTAACTCCAGAAGCAGCCTGAAGCCCCAACACAGGCCAAGTCTTTGATGTTATGGCCCCTGAATCAGGCAAATGGAATAGGGTGAGAATGGTTGCCAGATAATTGGAGAAGGGAGAGGTAAGGTAGCAGATGAAATAGTCAAAGTCAGCATTTCAGGACATTGCTGGCTGTGGAGATAATTTCATCAGCTTGAAGGACAACTGTTTCTCCTATAAAGTAAAATCTAACTTCTTCTTAGCTGTTGAAATGGTGGTGTGTGCTGCTGTGGGACAGGCGGTGCTGCTGCCTGCTGTGACAATAGGTTAGTGGGTTCTCTCTCTACTTCATTGTGATGGGTGTTTGTGAGTTAGACCTCAGTGTTGGGAGTGGTGCTGCCTCACAAGAGGAGAAACTAATGTTCCTTCTGGTCTGATCCTGAGGAGGAGATGGTGACTGTCATCCGGGCTGGAGCAGCAGTTTGGTTTCTAGTTCGGTGGCCAAAGTAACTCTGTGCCAACTCTCATCCCTCCAAGTGTGTTTTGGTATGAGAACGTTTTGCTCTACCCTAAACCCACAAGCCACTATTGTATTTTAAGTTGCAGGCAGCTTTGAACGATGAAAAAAAAGAAGAGAGGAGGGAGAGGGGACAATAAAAATTAGAGATGTGACTCAGTATTGATTTCGCTTGTTCTTGTGGGAGCGTTACAAACGCCCAGATGAAATATTTGGACTTTCCCTTGTGTTTCTTTCCCATTTTTTTGTTAGAAGCTCTTTGCCCAGTTTGACTCCAATTCCTGAATAATTCATAGTCTGTAAATAGCTTCCTCCTCCTTCTCCTTTGGTAAATAGACTCTTTGTCCCAAGTGCTTGGCAAGCTCCAAGCAGTGTCATCCTGCTGAGTCGCTGGTTCGAGGTGCTCACGGGGCTCCGTGTTCTCTCTCCGCAGAGTTATGTCATGCCCAGACCACCAAAGGGCTCCATGAGGATTTATAGAAGATGCCCCGTGTCTTGGCGCCTCTGGTGCTCCTTCTGCTGTGGCTAACGAAGACCGCTGCCAGCCCCCATTCCCTGAGGATTGGTGAGTACAAAGCTCGCTCTGACCTCGCCGTTCGGGCTCTTGGCTCGCTCAGGGAAAGCCAACCCTTGGCTGCAGTGGTTGGGCTCCTGCCCTGCTGAGCTACAGAGTCCCACCTGCATTTTGGACCCGTCTCCCCTTCCCCTTGGCGATGAGATGTGGTTTATACCGAGTGTTGGTATCTGCACTGATTTGAGTCTTGATGCTACTTGATGGGAGTCTCTTTCTGTAGTAATTTGAAGTTAGAACCACTCCTCAAAGCAGCACTGAGGACTGGGCCATGCTGCCTGCAAAGCTCTACCCCCTTGATGCTCTCCTAAGCTGCACACCGAAGGAAACAGGGGTTTTGGCACAGCGTGTCCCCACGTTGAAGAGCAAAGGAGGTTGGAGCCTCAGCTGAACCTGCTTAAGAACACTGATAACTCCTCAAGGCTCTGTTCCCAGGAGATTCCTGTGTGTTCGGTCTCCTTTGGGCTTTATTAAAGCAGCATTCAGGGAAGGGCACTGTCATCTTCCTCACTGTGTGAAGAGCAGGGCACCCAGAAACCTTGTCATGAGACTGGCTTCATGCTGTGGACACTTTGCTCTGTGATAACCTGCTGTGCCTGCCTGTCCTGGCTGGTTCCTTTAACTCTTTGCTGTAGAGGAGCAGCTAATCCATCCCTGTCCCCATCTGCAACTTTGCATCAGTGACACTTGAAGTAAAATTACTTCTCCCCTCTGCCAGCAGAGCATGGAGCAGCTCAGAAATATGGCAAGGGAGGGTCTGTGCTGGCAGGAGTCTGGGAAGGGTGGCTGGGTGTTTTATGTCCTCAGCATCTATGATTCACGCGGAGCACTCGAGCCTCACAGGCTCAGCTCTTGCTCACTGCATTTCGTGGTGCTCAGCAGATCCTCCAGCAGGTGGGAACGGCCGGTTTGGTATCAGGGTGCTGAAGGTGGGAAGGTCACCCAGTACAGCCCAGAGTTAAATGGGTTAGGTGTCTGCATTTTGGGATGCTGCAAAAGCAGTGCAGAAGCCAAGACTTCAAAAAGGGGTGATGGTGTGGGAAGGAACTTGGCCAATCCTGGAATCATAGAACAGTTGCAGCTGGAAGGGACCTTCCAGATCATCAAGTCCAACCTTTTCCTAACCCTGTCAGCACCACTAAGTCCTGTCCCCAGTGGAACAGCTACCCTTCTCTTCAACACCTCCAGGGATGGGGACTCAACCCTGGGCAGGCTGACAATCCCACTAAGAGGTAGTGGATGTCATGGCTTCTGTGCCAGTGCTCAGTGTGAGAGTAGTAGAGACCCTACAGCCAAGTCTTAGAATCATAGAACCACTAGGGATTGGAAGGGACCTCAAAAGATCATCTAGTCCAAGTCTTGTGTGTCTCCAGTGCCCCCCTGCCTCCTGGGACACCGTCGGTCCTGACTCTGGACCTGGCTGATTCCCACAAAGCCTAAAGCCAAGAATTTACTGAGGGAGGGGGAGCTCAGGTAGGTTTGTGAGTTCCTATCTACTGCTTCTGCTTTGCTCTGCTGACTCTCTGATAACAATGGGCAGAGATCTGAGGAAAGGTTTGAGCTGTTTGGTCTCATTTCTTGAGGACACAGTTTTATTTTAACAATATATCCAGCGAAACCATAAAAACAAAAGTTAATAAAAATAAAGTAGAAAATAAAAGAAAAAAATATTACTAGGAGCCCTGAAATCATCCCCCAGCGCCTGATTTTGGCAAGGCAGGGAGAGATACGTTATCTAGCTCCATAAATCAGTGCACTGCATTGAAATCAGAGCAGCACGAGCCTTTAAATATTCAACGAAAACGCCAGCTAACATTTAAAATCTTTCTGAAAGCCATCTGGTAATGGCTCAAATGCACCGTTAGCAATGGGACGTGAACATTAGGCAATGGCTGGGTTCTTCACTAAGTTGCTGGTAGAGATTGTTGCCTGCGGGTCTTGGCTCTCAGGGCAGGAGGAGACCCGGTGGTGCTGAGTCAGGGGCACTTGGCTTTTGGATGAAGCGCTGAGCTTCCCTGCTGCTGCTTTCTTGGGTATTGGGTGGATCTTGGCCCTGATATTTCTCGGTAGAGTTTCTAGGCAGCAGATTGCTGAATCTCTGAGTGACAGGACATTTTGCTGGCCTGGATGGGGCCAGCTCTGAGTGTTGCATTGCAGGCAGCTTGAGAGGCATCGACTACAAAAGAGAGAGCAGAATGTGGGCTACAGGGTGACCTTCCCTGTGCCTTTGGCATGCACTGGAGCAATCTGGGGACTCTTGTATGCTCTGCTTCCCTCCTTGGCACATGGGGGAAAAAGTCTCTGGTGCTACACTTTCATTCATCCTTAAAATTCAGCCTTAAACTCGAGTGTTCCCTTGTGGCCCCCTCCTAGAGAAAGCCCCCTGGTTGTTCTGGAGACCTTTGTGGGGTCTGACCCACATGCCTTCTGCGGATACTGTCTTGTTGATAAGAGCTGCTCACCTGGTCTGTCCTCATGAGGTGTTAGCCCCCTACAAGCTCAAAGGTTGATTGTCATCTTGAGATGCAGGAACAAGTAAGTTCTTGGATGTTGGAGTGAGGTGGGGATGAGTCTCTCCCAAGGAACAAGTGATAGGTCAAAAGGAAATGGCCTCAGGCTGCACTGGGGGAAGTGTAGGTTGGATATGAGGAAAACCTTCTTCATCATAGGAAGGGCCCTTAGCCCTTGGCTGCCCAAGGGAGGGGGTTGAGTTTCACAGTTGTGGAGATCTGGACCTCAGGAGCAGGGTTTGGGAGTGGGACGGGACAGTTACATTAAGGATTGGACTCGGTGATGTTTCCAGGTCTGTTACAGCCTAAGTGTTTCTGTTAAAAGCTGGAAGAGGAATTGCCTTGAGACATCCTGCAGCCCTTAAAAGAGCCAATACATGTCCTGCCAGCAAAATCCAGTAGCTGCTGCTTGCCTAACTGGTGCCCTTGCACATCCACCCACACTGAAAGCAGGGACAACATCAGCTCTCTTCTGCCTGCCCCAATCACAGGCAAATAGGAGGACTGGTGCAGTGTGCTGTGGGCCAGCATCTCCCCGAGCTCTGGTCTCTTGTAGCCTGTACTGGCTGGAGAAGTAATGCTGGGGTTTTTTGTTTCTTCCCTCATGCTCCACAGCGGTGGGAAACTCAGTTGAGTTATTCACTTGGTCATTAGAGCCCTCGACTGGAATTCTTTTTGCTGTATTCATTGGGTCTACTAACAGCTCATCTAAAATTCATGTATGAGCCCATGTTGTAGTTTATCAAGGCATTGCCCTAACTAGCAGCAGGCTCTGTAGCACTGACACACAATCCACCAACAAACTCCTTCCTTGCAAGGCTTCCTTTAGCCCTGCAGCTCTACAAAGTGCTCCTTGCTTCACTGCCTTGGTGGGCAAATCCCTCTCAACTTTGCAAATTTTATGCCAAAGGCAAACTCCAGCTTTCAGGGTGTTCAGTTTGAAACTAAAATCACAGCATTATTGAGGCTGGCAAAGCCCTCTGAGCTCCTCCAGCTCAGCCCAGCACCCAGCATCACCCCAGAGGCCACCCCAGGGCACTAAGGGCCACATCCAGGCTGTCCTTCAACACCTCCAGACACAGGGACTCCCCCACTGCCCTGGGCAGTCCAGTCCAGGCTCTGAGCACCCTTTCCCTGAGGAAGGGCTTCCTAATATCCAATCTAACCTTCTCCTGGCAGCCTCAGGACTTGCCCTCTTGTCCTGGCACTTGGTGCCTGGGAGAAGAGCCTGACCCCTAGCTGAGCGCAACCTTCCTTCAGGGAATTGAAGAGAGAGAGAAGGTCCCCCCTGAATCTCCTCTTCTCCAGGCTCAACACCCCCAGCTCCCTCAGCCTCTCCTCATCAGCCTTTCCCCCCAGTGAAGTCAAACTGACAGTGGGATGTGAGGACAGGTGTCAGCCTGGGACATTTGTTCCTAGGCCTGTTTCAAAAACTCTAGAGTACCTAAAGGGCTGTGAATCTCCTACATCTGCTCTGATCGCGGAACTACAGCATCAAGAAGGTCTTCTTGGGATGCCCCAAGCAACCTGATGTTGCTGAAGGAGGTGGGAAGAAGCAGACTGGAGCTGTGCATCTGGTTTTTCTCCATCACTGTGATTATCCTGAGCTCCTCTGTGTCCTACCTGTCACCAACCTGTGCAGCAGAGCATCGTCCTGTGGCTCTGCAGCGCAGACGTGCATCGGTGGGGCTGAGCTGGAGGGCTGAAGAGGGGGAGCAGCAGCAGCAGCAGCAATGGTTGTGAATGACTAAGGCAAAACCCGAACGATAACGGCAGTGAAGAGAATCGCAGCCCGTTTAGTTCAGCCTCCCCAGCTCCCAGAGGATATACATTATCCTCCTAAAGGCGCCGCAGAGAGGATCCCACAAGGCAGCCTGTTATTTACCATTAACATTTCAAACGGGGATGGTGCCACTGATGATGAAGGTGCAGGCAGGGCCTTGGATGCTGCAGAAATAAAATGGCCTTGTCAGTCCCCTGTGGGTGGGTACAGATGTTTCCTCCCAGGAGGGTGATCTGAGTTGGGGAGAAACGTGGCTGTGCCCTTGATAGGTGGGGAGAGCTGTGGCTTTGCAGCCCCAGTACCCTCAGACCCCTACAGCAGCATCCCTGCTTCTCTCACCGGTGTGGAGGAGCACGTTGAGCACAAACTCCTTGCCTGGTTCTGTGTTCTGACACATCCGAGCTCCTTGTGGATGGTAGCGATGCAGCTGAAATAATCTGCTGCCCACCAGTGTGCTGCTCCCTGGCAGAGAAACAGCCTTTCCCTGGCTTTGAACCCCGCGAGGCTGCAGGGATCAGCTGAAAGCAGAGAATCCTCTCCAAGTCTCACATGGTGGTGCTGTTGCTGGAAAACCTTTCTGCTGCTCGGTGCAGTCAGTGTTTGAGGAAAGGAAGCTTCTGGTAGGGGTTAGGTGACTCTCCTGGCCAGCTGTCCCACCAGAGGGCACAGATGATGACTCCTCGCCAGAAGTCAGCAGAGCGGAGGAGGAGAACTGGGCTGGAAACAGAGCAGGTCACTGGGACACGTGCGAGTAGCGTCTCTGTGTGTGGACCTGTTTTGAAAGGATTAGAAATAATCCTTGAAAATCCTTAAGAAGAAACCACTGGGAACTGCGGGGTCCCAGTGCCCGAGGCTGTGCCCGCGTGCGTGAGGGGCAGCAGCGCTGGCTGGACATCACTGTTATCCCATGGTGTTTGGACTGTGATACCCCCCAGCCTGGCTCGAGGAGCGGGGTGGGAAGAGGGGTTAGCCAGATAGAAAGGTTCCTTCTGGGCATGAAGGACAGCAGAGGAGTTCACTGTTTGCAGAGTGCTTTGCCAAGTCAGGCAGGAATGGAACAGGGCTGTCCCCTTGCTGAGGTGACTGGAGTAGGAGTGGGCTTGCAGCTGGACTGATGTTATATGTGGGTAGATAGTTCTCACGTGGATGTCAGGGTTGTAGACCATAGGGACCCAAGCTAGAGGCCAGCCCAGGGGTGCCCTGTGGCTCCCCTCAAGTGCACACAGAAGCTACCCATGTCCTGGAGACCTGCCCTGGGATGTGGGAGCGGGGAAGTGCTGCTGAGTGCCTGAGTTTTGGTCCATCCCCTGCTCCATGCCTGCCTCACCAGCCTCATTTCAGCACTTGTTCCTAGGGTTTGGCCCGTATGGATTCAACTTTCTTTTGTCTAAAAGGCTTTCATGTTTCACCAAGGACTTCCTCAGGCTCTTGAGAGTCTCAAGAAGTAGTGAATGGTGCAGGAGGATGGGGAGAGGAGCCCACATCTTTGCTGCTCAACGACTGAATGCATTTATCTGGGTGAAACACTATTCCCTCCCCTAATGAAAAGCTCCAGATAAATTCATTAAGGTGAAGTAGTTCCAGGGTTATTTGTCTCTTGCTGCTGAGCAGTGGTGAGAGGTAGAGGAAACAAATACAATCTTCATTTGTTAACTATCTTCACTTTTGTTTTCATTATTCTTCTAGGAGGGTTATATTTTATTGATGGCTTTCTGAGGTAGGTGCATAAATCATTCTTTCTCTCCAAAAGTCACTTGTCTCTACGCCAGGCTCTTCCAGCAATGCCTTGCCCTTTGATATTTGGAGCTCTCCCCAGTGACTGCTGTGGTGCAGTGCTACGAGAGCGGCTACCAGCCCCCCGTCCCCTCACTGCACCTTCCCCATCCCAAGGCAGCTCATCTGTGAAGCCACTTCCAGGATAAAAGGAGCCTTTTGTATGCCCACCTCCTAGCAAAAAGGCAGCAGAAGCTGCTCAAAGAGGGTTTGCAAGCTGCTGGTGACTGCTGCGCTGTCTGGTTTAACCCATTCTTCTCCGAAATGCTTAGGTAGTGGTTTTCCTGGGTGCTGCAGAGGTTGGATGCTCGGGCAGAGCGTTCGGGCTACCTGCTGGAGTGGGTGTCTGAGGAGAGAATGGCTGCTCACTGCATGTGGGTAGGGGTTTGTAGGCTCTTCCCACTGTGACCGTGAGTTTTGCAGGGATGGGGTGGGAGCTGCTCTGCCTGCAGAGGGTAGGAGGCTCCTTAGCGCCATGGAAGTGTGAGCGAAAACTGCGGGAGGAAAGCGAGGGCTTCCCAGTGAGGAGCCTTGGGGAAAGCCAGAGGGAATCGGGTTGAGCTGCAAGTACTTGAGCAGGACTTGAGGGGTGTGGGAGTGCTGCATCCCTGCCTAGTTTTGCTTTGATTTTAAACACCGAGCGAGGACTGGCTACCAAAGAAGGAGAGATTGATGGGTTCCTTCCACCACAGAGGTTTCTACACGAACTGTGTGATCAGGGTTGAGTGTATGAGGCTTAAAATTGACTGAGCATCGTGCTTGAGGGATCCTTCATGGAAGAAGGAGGGGCTTGGTGCAGAGTGGGGTAACCTGCACCAAGGGTTACCAGAGGTAGCCTGCACGTGTCTCTCCAGGCTGTGGTTTTACCATGTAAAACTAATGAGCTCCTGGTCCACAGCGAAGGGAAACCAGCACTCCAGTAATATGAATAATAAATAATAAGCAGATTTGTATCTGAAATCAATACTGCGGGGCACGGGGTGAGGAGAGGTGTGGATTCAGTGAGCCAGACCATCTCTTCATGGTTTTTTGCGCCTCTGGCAGAGTTATTTTTACTGATGTGTTCCTGTTCATTGATGTCTGAGAGGCAGACTCGATGGTGCATCCCAAGAGGGCTCAAAGCTTTGTTCTGATTCATTATACATCCCCATACATATTATATAGGCTCTGTATGCAGAGCATCTGGATGGGGGAAATCAGCTGGTCGTTATGGAGAAGAGCCATGTTGCTCAAGCAGCACATCAGCACAGAGCTCTCCGCTTCTTCCTTTGCCTGTTTGATGGAAGTTATTTGCTCATCAGCACAAGCGGCGCTGAGGTGCCCTGGGCACAGCCCCACGCTGTGCTGCTCTGTGGATCTGGAAGGTTGACAGGGGTCGCAGTCTGAGCTAACTCAGCAGCAAGAGGAAAATTTACTGTAAGGAGAGGAGTCAGGGAGCCAGCTGGTCACGGGAGAGGTCGCACGTATTTCTCCTTCAGGAACAGTCCTCTGCAATCACAGAGGGAAGGACAGGATGGATGTGGATGGGTGTCTCTATGGGGTCTTGCTTTACGGGTCTGATGTTTTTTCATGCAGTCACAGAATGTCAGGGGTTGGAAGGGATCATTTCTAGTCCAACCAGCCCTGCCAGAGCAGGGTCCCCTAGATCAGGTCACACAGGACTAGCCAGGCTGGGTTTGAACACCTCCAGAGCAGGAGACTCCTTCACAGTCTCTCTGAGCAAATTATTCCAGGGCTCTGTCAATCTCTCAGGAAAGAAGCTTCTCCTCACATTGAGGTGGAACTTCCCCTGTTCCAGGTTATCCCCATTATTCCTTGTCCTGTTACTGGGCACCACCAAAAAGAGCCTGGCCCCTTCCTCTTGACCCCCACCCCTCAGATATTTACAGACATCAGTAAGATCCCTCTCAGCCTTCTCCTCTCCACTAAACAGCCCCAGTTCTCAGCCTTTCTTCACAGGAGAGAGATTCAAGTCCCTTCATCATCCTGATGGCAGCAGCTTGTGGAATTGCTGCTGGACATGTGCACTTCTCGTGAGCTTCAGGTGTTGTTTGCCCCTTCAGCCGCTCTAGGAATAAGAGAGCACAGCCAGTGAAGGAGGAGCATCCACAGCATCCTTGGCTAAGCTGAGCCCTTAAGCAAGTGCAGCCCTCTCAGCCTTTCCTCATAGGGTAGGTGTTCCTCTCCCTTCATCAGCCTCATAGCTCTCTGTTAGACTCTCTCCAGTAGATCCCTGTCCATTTTGAATTGCTGAGCCCAGAGCTGGACACAGTACTCCAGGTATGGTGTCACCAGGGCAGAGTAGAAGAGGAGAAGAACCTCCCTAGACCTGCTGGATATGCTTTTCAAGAGGCACCCCACGATACTGTTGGCCCTTTTGGCCACAGGGTCACATTGCTGTCCCATGAAGAACTTACAGTCCCCCATGACTCAAAGATCCTTCTCCATGGAGGACCAGCAGGACAGCCTCTAGTCTGTACTGGTGGTGTCCCTCCCCAGATGCAGGACTTGACTTTTCCTGAACATCAAGTAGTCTTCCTGAGCCAAGGATCAGGATCTGAGAGCCATATAACCTGTTCTATCTAAATCCAGCTACTGCCCCTGGGCAAGGCTCTGTGTACTTGGCTGCTGAGCTGTGTTTGATGCACATCTTTGTGTTTCATAGAGCAAAAGCCAGTCGGAGCAAGAGCTACTCTGTCATTCTTATCATTATTTTTTTCCATATATCTCTGTACATGTGAATAAAAAAGTCAATTACATGAATGAAAGATGCCTGGTCCCCTGCCTAAACAGCTGCCAACATTAATTCCAACCCTGAGCCAAACTCAGCAAAGCTGGAATTTCTGCAGAAAGCTCCGGTGCGGCTAGAGATAGCTTTGTGCATTAATCTGCATCACAGATTCCTGCTACCCCAGCCCCTCGGCTGGATCTGCGTGGGCAGTTGAGGAGGGATGCATTTCACGTGTTCTGAGGTGAGCTTGACTTCTCTGCAGAATAAACCTGAATCAAATACCCTTAGCGAGACCCCTGGTGAAGCGAGAGCCATCACGCTGCAAAGCAAAGCTCACTCGACAGAGAGCAGCTGCCTTGGCAGCTCGGAGCACCTGAGAACTTAGTGCCAGCGTCAGCAATATTTGGAGCTTCAAATTTGTTCCTCCCCACGGATCAATTAACTGGCATTTAAAGAGCTACCTGAATTGAGCAGGAGAGTTTTTAGGACGTGGACAGGAGCTGGGTTGAGTTGCAGCTTTGGAATAAGCAGGGGAAGCCAGTCCTGTGTCCTGACAGCAGCTGCTGGGGTGGGAGGGCAGGAGGAGCAGGTAAAAGGAGGATGGGGACACTTGTGGATGCCTGGCTGCTTGCTGTTAGGGTCATGCGTGTCTCTAGTGACTGATCTGGAGGTCGTTTTCAGGAAATGAAGTGGAAGATGAACTGGCAGACTAAGGCAATGGCCCAGGTTTCTGAAGGTGAGTTGAAACAGAGCCCCCGTAGTTACCTGTGAGCTGTTCCAACCTGAGCAGACAAGCTGGAGGATGGCAGATGGGAGGAGGAAGAGAGGGAGGCGGCTCCAGCTCCTAACAGTCTGTTGGAGCAGAGCTGAGATCCTCACACTGAGTGCAAGGTGGGGTTTCTTTCTGTGTGAAGCAATGCACTTTGTGCTCAGAGGTTTATTCCTCATCTTCCTGCTGGGGAGCTCTTGGCGAGTTCACTTGTCCTTGCTCTGGAAGTGACTGCACTTGCAATCTCTGGGGCAGCTCTCTTGGATGCAGTGTTTGCAGCTCTCAGCTCAGTGAGGTGTTCCAGCCTTTCCTGCTGGCGTTAGGCACTGCAGGGCTGGTGGGCAACCTTCCCAGAAAAGGTGCTTTTGACCTGAAAGGGCACTTAACTCAAGTGCTCCTCTACAGCTAATTACTGGTGGCTGGGTTTGAGATAAACACACCCCTATAAAGCTAAAAGCCCAGATTGGTCCTGGCTTTGATTCAGAAACTCTGGCTCTTGGTACCCAGGTGTTTTGAACCTCTAGCATGTGAAAAAAATCCCAATCCCAGAGGTTGAGAGAGCCTGGGAGGTGAATCCTGGCTCCTTGTGTGCTGCTGGACCCTACACAGGGCTCTGTGAGGGATGGGTCCTGCCCTTTCCCTTGGTCCTAGCTTTGTGCTTCTCCTCTCCCTCACAAGACCTTACTGTGACGTCAGGGATTGAAGCGACTGGCTGAGATGCTGAGGAGAAAAGAAAGGATGAATGAAGCAAACGAGCTCTGCTTTTCTGTAGGATGTTGGCTATGAGAAGCAGAGAGCTGTTGATGGGCAGCAGCTCTCATTTAGGAGAGAAGGGACAACTCCCAGGGCATGATCCTAAAGAGCTGGGCACATGGATGTGCTCAGCCTGGGTTTTATTCATTGCCATCCAAGGGGAGGATCGTTACCCAGAGCCCTGCTTCAGGGTGCTGTCATGGGAGAGGAGATGAGCACAGGAGACCTGGGAGACCTTCTGGCTGGAGGAGAGCTCCTGCCACGAGGAAGACCTCAGGGCTGCATGGAAATGGGCTGCTTAGGATTCTAGCTGGTTATGCCTGAGGGTGCTAACCCAGAGCAGGGCTCTTGGGGCTGGCAGAGGCCTCTCTGCAGAGGATGCTGTGCAGTCCTGGTGCTAATAGGGTTGTGGACAATGAAGGAGCTTGCTGGCCCAGAGATATAAACCAAAACACGAAGCTCAGTGAGCAGAGAAGCGAAGAAAGCAGATGCTCATGTGTCAGCAAAACAGTGGACTTGAGCGTGGAGTTAGAGGGGAGCAACAGGGGGGGATCTGCAGTGGAGGAGCAGCTTAGCCAGGCATTTGCCAGCTCCTTCTCGACCTCTGCCAAATGAGGACTGTGAACATAAGAAGGCTGCAGGGAGGGAAGGCTCATTTTCCCAAAGATGCTGCTAATGAATTCCTCTTGCACCTCCAGACGCTGTAGGGGTTTGGAGAGACTGAATGGAACTTGATGTGAAAATGATGGCTGAATGTCAATTCGGCTGTCGAAGCCAATTTGGGAGCCGGAAAGTGCTAAAAGAATTAAGATTGTTAAATGGAAATAAGTCAACTTGGTTGAGATGAAATAGGGTTTAAATGAGTGAAATTATCTGTGGATTACCCTTGTTAGAGTTCCGCCTTATTTAATAAACTGAGTTTTAATCTGCTGCTGCATTTTAATCTGAAGGAAAAGCTTAGCCTACGGGGCTGCGTGGATCTGATGAAGAGCTGGCTGTGCCATCACCCAGCAGGATGGAGCCACAAGAGAAAAGAAGAGGCAACAGTTTGCCCATGAGAGCTTTGTACTGCCACAAGGGTCTTGTTTGCTGCTTCTTATGTGGCTTCATCTTAGTTCAAGCTTCTTGGGTAGGTCTCCTAGGCACTAAATCTGATGAGGCTGAGGGAGCTGGGGCTGTTCAGCCTGGGGAAGAGGAGACTGAAGGGAGACCTTACTGCTTTCTACAATTACCTGAAGGGCCACTGTAGAGAGGTGGGAGCTGGTCTCTTCTCACGGGTCATCTGTGACAGAACAAGAGGGACCGGCCTCAGGCTGCTCCAGGGGAGGGTTAGGCTGGATGTGAGGAAGAATTTCCTCACTGAAACTTGGAATAGGTTGCCCCAGGGAGGAGGTTGAGTCCCCACCCCTAAAGATCCTTTAACTGTGGTGCTGAGAGATCTGGGCTAGTGGTGACCTTGGCAGAGCGGGGTCACTGGTTGAACTGGATGATCTCGAGGGTCTTTTCCAACCCAAGTGATTCTCTGATTCCATGACCAGCTTTCTCTGGCAGAACAGGAGGTCACTTCTGGTTAGGTGATGCTTGTTGTGGACAGCCTGTGTCACTGGGGAGATTTTCTAGGACAGGACCACGCAGCATTTCATGCTTCCTGGGGTCAATGCAGTCAGACCTCTCCATGAGCACTGGAAATCGATGCTGCAAGGAAATGAACTTTTGCGGTAGCTAAGAGGGAAAAGGGAGGAAGTGCTGGAAATCCTGGCTGCGATTTCACCATGAAGAGAGAGTCTAGTAATTATTAATGGGAACAGATTATCTGCTTCTGCAAGAGCAGATCTATTGCAGCAGAGGAACCAGGTTCTCTTCGCTAACTTTAGCTGGGCACCTGACTTACTGCAGCTGTCACCTGTCACCTTGCATGAGTTTCTGACCCGTCTCTCTTTAGTGAGAATCATGAGAGCAGAACTGCTCCAGATGCTTCGCAAACTGTCTGCAGGTGGAAGGACCAGATAGGTCTTAGTGCAGAGCAGTCATCTTTCAGCACTGTAGGACTCTGCCCTTGGCTGCTGGAGAAGGTACCTGGGACCAGGAGCCCCCAGGCTGCGTGCAGGGGGGCATGTGGCTTAGAGGGCAGGGTCAGAATGTGAGGTGCAAAAGGCTGATGAGTTAGGAGAGATGGGGCTTGATTTTCCTCTCAGTCCTGTAACCTCGAGGTTTCCAATGATCTCATGTTTTGTACTGGGAAAACTCAAGCATTTCCAAGCTCTTTTCAGACAGCTTTGAGAGAGAAATCGACTCCAGAGCCAGTGCTGGGTTTGGAGTCGTTGAGGGGATGCAGGAGGTCCAGGGTCAAACTGCATCCCCTGAAGGAGTTCAGGGTAACCTGCCTGCACTATGCACCGACCCATTCAAAGCACACAGTCAGTATCACACCCTTGGTAGACCCATCTCTGTGAAGAGAGTTACCACAGCCATCTATAGGCAGGGCTGAGCCTCCCCATCCCATATTTTTGCCTCTTTTCCTGGGCTTGTCCTGACTGTGTACTCTCTGTAAATGCTGAAGGTTCTTGTTCCTGCTAAAATTGTGTTCAGGGAAAAGAACAGAGCTAGCAGGGTGAAGGTAAGGAAGGGGAGCTGGCTAGGGTCTTTGCTTTTCTCTTGCTGGGAGCAGTGCTCTTCACTACTCTGTGCAGCAGCACAGAGCAGACTGGCTGTGGTTCATCTGTCTGGGCCATGTCCTCTGGAATTATCCCCGATTTCCTACTGGAGAGGTGCAGACCAGGGTGAATGCAGGAGATCCAGCCCCAGGCTCATCCCACACAGAGCGTAAGGCTTCTGTGATCTTCTTGCCAAGCCCAAGGGATAATGAAGTCTGAAAAGTCATAATGTGGCATCAGCTTGGGTTTGTCTGAGGATCTCCACGGTTGTTATGGTTCCCACCCCCTTCTCAACCCCGATTTGGGGCTCTTCTGCTTGGCAAGAAGAATCTGCTAACCTCATTCCACTAGGATCAGCTGCCCCATCTTGCTGCTGGGGGTTTTGATAGTCGCCAGCATCCTACAGAGTTTGGGTTTGTGGATGCATGTGTGTGCAAACTGTGGTGTTCAACAGCACATTTGACAGCCTCCACCTGCTATCAGACCTAACTTGGGAAAAAGCTCCTGAAGCTGAGGGTGGGGGATCCCTGGAACAGGCTGCCCAGAGAGGAGGTGGAGGCCCCATCCCATGAGCCATTCAAGATCAGACTGGCTGGGGCTCTGGGCAACCTGAGCTGGGGAGTGCTGGCCCTGCTTGCTGTAGGGGGGTTGGACTGGATGCCCTATGGAGACCCCTTCCAACCCTGTGATCCTAATTCACAGGCAGCTCATTTTCCCATGGCAGGATGCCTCTCATCACACCCTGCAAAGTGGTTTTTGTTGGGATCTGCTGCCCCACACATCTTCCCATCTGACCAGCAGCACAAGGCTGTCTTCTCATTTGGCTTCAGCACTGGAGAACATTCTGTTCCACGTCTCTTGCACAGAAGAGATCTTGGCAGTTGCAGACCCCTGGCATTTATCATCTGTGTGTTTTCTCTCGGTTGCAGTGGCACATGGAAATTTCTGGTGCTCTGTTTCACTGGGGACCCTGGTACTGTGGGACAGGGTATTTTATTAATGCAGAAGCACCAGGATCTCAGCAGTCACACAAGACAAAGCAAGAGAACCGTTGAGCTGGCAATGAAAAACCTTGCAGGACTTGTGCAGAGTCTCAGGTATCCAATGCAACAGCCACCCCTGATGCACAGAAGCCACCCCAGATCTTCACCAGTCACCTCAGATCCTCACCAGCCCCAGTTATGCTGTTTCATTGCAGAAGCTGGTGCTGACTTGGATCCAGGTGATGCCGGTGCTCCAAGCAGCGTAGTTCTCAGCAGAGCTTGTCTGAAAGCCCTAGCATAACCAGTCTCATCTAAGAGGAGATGCTAGGGGATAGCTGCCTATTGACTCTGGCAGAAAGCAAGCCTGGTGGTTGCCCAGCTTGGCATGGCTGAGGAGCATTATCAGGGTAGGACAGGGGTTTAAGCACTTGGGGTTTGGAGCAGAAAGCTTGTTTTCATTGTAATGGCTGTGGTGGAAAATCCTGTTCTTCTCTCATGTGTTTAAATCCCATGGAGCTACTTGTTAGGAACACATGATGCCTCAGGCAAGCGGAGCTATAGAAAAGTCATCTTTATTAAGCACCCTCAGTGGTCAGAGTTACTTGATGAGCTCCAGAGTTTTATTTGCAGGTGGCTTGGGTTGTCATTTAGCAGGAAAACACTTTGAACTCCCTCTTTTCCCTGTCTCTAGGTTACTGTTTTCTATTTCTGTGTGTTCTCTGTCCCCACAGCCCTGCATACACCGCTGGTAAAATCTTTGATGCTGGGAACATAAATGAATGGAAGGCACAGAGTGTGTGTAGGTCATGGGATCATAGAATGGCCTGGGTTGGAAAGGACTTGAAACGTCATCTAATTCCAACCCCCTGCCATGGGCAGTGACACCTCTCACCAGACCAAGGTGCCCAGAGTCCCACCCAGCCTGGCCTGGAATACTTCCAGGGATGGAGTAGCCACAACCTCCCTGGGCAACCTGTTCCAGGGCCTCATCACCCTCTCTGTAAAGAATTTCCTCCTCAAATCTCATTTCAATCTCCCCTCTTTTAGCTTAAAGCCATTTCCCCTCATCCTATCACTACAAACTCTTGCAAAAGCCCTTCTCCAGGTCCCTTTATTGTCCCATTCAGGTGCTGGAAGCTGCTATAAGATTTCCTGGAGCCACTTCTTTTCCAGGCTGAGTAGCCCCAGTCCCTCAGTCTGTCCCCACAGCAGTTATCCCGCTGAAGCTGACGCAGCGATGGCATCGTTACAGGCTCCTGTGTAAATACAGGCTCTTTATTTTCTCTCTTATTTTCTTTCCTTCAATAACATCTCATTTCCCTAATAGCCTGTAATTGCTGTGGAGGAGCAGTCACTGTGGGTCACGGCAGAGCCCCTCAGTTCCATCAGCCAGCTCTCCCAAGTCACCAGCAATAGGATGAGAGGAAATTGCCTCTAGCTGCACCCGGAGAGGGCTAGGCTGGACATCAGGAGAAATCTCTTCCCGGACAGAGTGCTCAGGGGTTGGAACAGGCTGCCCAGAGAGGGGGTGAAGGCACTGTCTCTGGAGGATAAAAACAACGGAGTAGATGTGGGGCTTGAAAACAGGGTTTGGTGGGCTGGGTAGGGTTGGGTTGGTGGTTGGACTGGATGATCTTAGAAGTCTCTTCTGACCTTTATGATTCTAGCACCCATGGTCTATAGGAGCTTTTTGGCATCACAGGAGGAGCCTTTGCAAAGTGCAGCAGCAAGGAGGGCTCAGTAAGCTCCTCGCAGAGGGTCACTACCTTCCAAGCAGAAGTTTCTCATCTCCAGGAACACCCTTCCCAGATTTGCACCGGGCTTGAGAGAGGTGAATTTTTGCTTTCAGTTGCAGAAATGAAAAAGAAAAGCCAATTATATGACTTTTTCTTGCACCTCTATCCTCTTTCCCTTCTGCTTCTGGCAACAGGCTTCAGCCCAAGTGGTTTTTACCTGGGTTTTGAGACATCTGGGTTGTCTGTAAGGTGCAGTCGTTTCCAGGAGCGATGCCAAACTCCATCTCAGAAAATCTCTCCCAGGTAGTAAATCTGAGTGTGTTCAGTTAAGCACCGAGGAAACTGCAAATGCACGAGTGGTAGCATTGATGTGATGTGCTTAGATTGGGGAGGGGGGAGACCAAGTGGCTTCCTGGTAGCACAGAAGAGCCTGTCCCTAACATAGCAGCGATGAAAGGAGGAGCAGGGCAGGGTTCTGCTCCTGCCTGGCTGCTTTTCCTTCTAAACCTGGATGTTGTCATGCGTTCCATTTCAGTCTCAGCTGGCTAATCTGTTCTCTGACCGATAGAAGGAGAAAGCCAGGAGTTAGCCATTTACTTTGTGCAGTTCAACTCCACGAGGGTTTCCTTAGAAGAGCCCGGCCGGGTGATTGATAGAGGACGTTCAGTTCAGTTTGTTTTCCCTGTCACACTCTCTAATAGGACTGGATTTCTTGGTTTTGCCATTTGTAAGAGATCTGAACTCTATTGCTCTGTTAAATCTCTCCATCTGAAGCACAGAAGTCAATGTGAGCTCGAGCGGGACTGTCAGACACAGTGTTGACTCTATCAGGTTCCTCAAAGTCAGTCTGACCCTGCTTTGCACTGTGCCTCCATGAAAGTGGGAGGGTGCTGAGCATCTTGCAGACAAAAAACCCCTCTCTTTTATAGGCTGAGATTAGTTGAATAATCTGGTGATTATGGTGATAATCCCTTTTGCGATGGTGCCCCTCTCTGAGGAGATCTTCCCTCGGGGACTTCTGAGTCCCAAATCGCATTTGCTCTTAATGCCAGAGTGCTCTGTATTAAATTAAGGCACTCTCAAGGATTAGAGGTGTGTAAGTCCGCTGGTATTTAAAGCTTTGGAGTCTCTGGTGTCATCTGTTGCTTTATTGACCCTCTTAGGGCTTGCAGTAGGGATGGAGACTGAGGGGTTCTGCTCTTGGAGATGGTGTTTCAAGCCTGACTCTATGTCATGGNTCTTTTCCCTCCTTTCCAGTCTCACTCTGCCCTTTCCCAGCTTCAAACCAGGACCCCTCACCCTGTTGTTCCCTGCCCTTGGGAACAGCCTTCCCCAGCCTTCTGACAGCCCCTTTCAAGGGTTGGAAAGTTGCTATGAGGTCCCCCTGGAGCCTTCTCTTCAGGCTGAACAGCCCCAACTGTCTCAGCCTGCCCCTCGAGCAGAAGGGCTCCAGTCCCCGAACACTTTTGTGGCCTCCTCTGGACCCACTCAAACATCTCCACATCCTAGCACTGAGGGCTCCAGAGCTGGACACAGGACTCCAGGTGAGTCCTTGCAGGAGAGCAAGCTAGAGCCGACCCGGCAGCCATGGGCAGTGCCAGAGGCTGCTCAGCAATGCCCAGGACTCCCCAGCTCGCTGCTCTCAGGAGGTCCTCCTCTTTCAGATGGCATTCTGCTGCAGCTGAAGAGGGCAGGTGCCCGATGCACAGCTGCTCCAAGAGCAACCAGGGAGGCAGCTCGAGGAGCTCCACTGTGCTCCCTTCTCCTTCTGCCAGGTACTTGGCGGCAGATATTTTACTCACAACTCATTGGAGGTGGCATCTGACCAGATGTGCTCCCGCTCGGTACAGCTCGCCGTTTATTTAGTTGTCCGTTTATAGCTTGTTATTTCCTTCCGTCTCCCACCCCCCAACTTAGCAGCCGTTTGCTATCCACCGGGGTATACATTTCCCTCTGATTAAGTGCCATTTAGCCGTTGGCTGCTTGCTCATTTTACTTTTATAGACACATTTACGGCGGCGTAAGCGCCTGGGAGCAAGGGTAAGGAGAATGGAGAGGCACAACAACTCCAGCAGATGGGCTTTTAATAAAGTTTCCAGCTCAGCTCCATCCTGGAGCAGAGATGCTGGGGGTTCTACTGGGTCCCACCAGAGACTTGTGGTGGAATCGTTGACCACGGGGGCTGTCGGAGTGACGCGTAGCTTGGAGCCGGTCTCTCTCCGGGGTGAAGAGTGATTTCCCAGTTTTCAGCAGCTGCTAATTAGTTGCAGATGATGAGATAATTTATAAAAATTAGGAGTGATTTTCTTGCTCGTGCTGATACCGCTCGGCAGCCAAGCTGCTCTTTTAAGAAGGGTGACTTTTCTCTAATGTAGGGATGGAGGCTAAAAATACACCCGTGTGTAGCTGAGTAGAGCAGGAGAGCATCCTCCTCCTTACCCACACGTGAACAGGTATTCCAGGAGCTCATCCCGACCGTAAGAGCGGATTCAAATTGAAATGCAAATGTCGATGCTGCTTGGAGCATCCATCGGTTGGCGAAGACTGCTGATCAGTCACCTTGGTGCAGGGCGAGAGGAGGAAACCCCCCCCTCCCTGCAAACGGCTCCTCTGCTGTATCCTGCGGTGGGTTTTAACGTGGATCACTCAGCTTGGTGTCATGGGGGGAGTGAATCGGCAAGAGGAAGGTGGTTCTGCTCTCCCTTCCCCAGGAGTGACGGTGACTCACTGCCTGTTCCCAGCATCATGCAGGACTAGCAGCTCGCAGAGAGAAGTGGGAAGAGGTACAAGAGGAGTGTTTTGTCTCTCGGTGAAAAATGCCTGGAGGAAATGGGATGAATGGGTGGAGGGAAGATGTAGAAGCAGAGTGGCAGGGAAAGGCACAGCACCCAGTGCTGCTTATCCTGGGGTGGGGGGCACAGGGAACAGGAGAACTTTTCACAGGGGGCTGCAGTGATAGGACATTGGGTTTCAAGCTAAAAGAGGGGAGATTGAGCTGAGATCTGAGGCAGAAACCCCTCCCTGGGAGGGTGCTGATGCCCTGAAACAGGTTGGCCAAGGAGGTTGTGGCTGCTCCATCCCTGGCAGTGTCCAAAGCCAGGTTGGACGGGGCTCTGGGCAGTCTGGTCTGGTGAGAGGTGTCGCTGCCCATGGCAGGGGGTTGAAATTAGATAATGTCTGACGTCTCTTCCAACCCAAACTATTCCATGATTCTATGGCAGTGGAGTTGGGATGGAATGGTGAGAATTAACCCCCATGAAAGTCCTCTATGCCATGCTGGTGTTTGAGGGGGAGCCTGCTGCTTGCAGTCACAGAATCACAGCATGTCAGAGGTTGGAAGGGACCTCTAGAGATGATCCAGTCCCAACACCCTGCCAGAGGAGGATCTCCTAGATCAGGTCACACAGGACTNGATCAGGTCACACAGGAACAGCCAGGCTGGGTTTGAACATCTCCAGAGCAGGAGACTCCTCCACAGTCTCTCTGAGCATACTATTCCAGGGCTCTGTCGCCCTCTCAGGAAAGACGTTTCTCCTCACGTTGAGGTGGAACTTCCCCTGTTCCAACTTATCCCCATTATTCCTTGTCCTGTTACTGGGCACCACCAAAAAGAGCCTGGCCCCTTCCTCTTGACCCCCACCCCTCAGATATTTACAGACATCAGTAAGATCCCTCTCAGCCTTCTCCTCTCCACTAAACAGCCCCAGTTCCCAGCCTTTCTTCACAGGAGAGAGATTCAAGTCCCTTCATCATCCCGATGGCAGCAGCTTGTGGAATTGCTACTGGACATGTGCACTTCTCGTGAGCTTCAGGTGTTGTTTGCCCCTTCAGCTGCTCTAGGAATAAGAGAGCACGGCCAGTGATGAAGGAGCATCCACAGCATCCTTGGCTAAGCTGAGCCCTTAAGCAAATGCATGAGTTTCTGGCTGGTCCAGTGGGAACCGAGAAGCAGGGATGCTGCTGTTGCAGTTGTTGGGGAAAAAGACGTTCATTAGGCTGAGAAATGAATTTTCCACAAACTCTGAAAGGCCTCCAGTGCTCCATCAGGTTTCTAATGATTTTGTCACAGTGTTAATCCCTCAGGTGAGTGGCGGTGGTTTGATATCAGCAAACAAATTACATTTCAGCCTAGATAACCCAATATGGAGCCAGGAATGAGAGCAGAAAACAATTCATCAGCCCCTTAATGGGGCTTGTGGATTCAGGAAGGGAACCTGTGCCTGGAGCAGCCTCCTGCAAGTCCTGGGTGTCCAGGTACTGTGGCTGTGTGCAGGTATCCTGGTCTGGCCTGGGATTTCCAGCAGAGATGGAGCATCCTCAGTGTCTCTCACTGTTATTTATAGTGAGACGAGATGTCTGTGATGGAGAATTTACAGCTAGACAGACTGTGAGCAGCATGGAGGCAGTGGGGAGGATCAGTCGCTCTGCTGGCAGGAGGGTCAGAGGATGCTGAATGAGGCCAGTAGGAGCCAAGCTGAGATCAAACAGCAGGATGTCTGGTTTGTGCAACAGGTGATTGATTTGTTGAGCTCAAGGGGTGCTGAGTGCAGAAAGTTTTCGTAGGTTTAAGGGGAAAGTGAGCAAGCACGAGGAAGAGAGAAGCACTTACGAGTTATTAAATATATAAACAACATCAGCTTCAGAAGTTTCCTAACCTGAGAGCAGCTGAAGGCTGGGAGCCTATTAGTAGGAATTATTGGGAAGACTTCTGCTCTGACGGTAACATCATGTTCCTGTGATCCAGGTAGGAAGCAGAGGCACATGGAAAATGAAAGGAATTGCCTGTAGCAGGTTCTCAAATTAGCACCTACATCACCCCAGTGCTGCTCTGGGGCACTGCCCATCGGGAGAGAAAGGAGTGGAAATCCATCTGGGCTGTTAGCAGCACACGGCTTGAACCTGTGCTTGCATGGAGGGCAGGTGCAAAGGGCATGTACTAGGGGATGGGGTGGACTTGGGTGCAGTGAGACAGAGTGTTTTACTGAGTGCAGGCAGTGCTGATGGTGTCTGTGGGCTGGGATGCTGCTGCCTGGAGTGTCTGATGGTGATGGCACAGGAGCCTCCACACTCAGGACCTCTGAGCATCATGTTGCCTTCCAAGCCAGGGGGATGCTAGAGGGCAAAGGGATGTGATTAGAGTGGAGACCTCCGTGTGTGGGATAAAGCCTAGGACTGTGTGTCTGTGTGTGACACAAGCTCCATCAGAGCAGAGAGGCACAGGAGGAGCAGGAGGGACTGGCAGCAGCTGCAGGAACCAGAGTCTGAGGTGCCCACAAACCCAGAAGCACCTAGTGGGAGCAGGGCTGGACCACTGGGGTATGTCTTGGTGCAAGCAGGGCTTGATGCCCTTTGGGATCTGTTGTTTGGGATGACATAGAAGCCATCCATCACCAAGTCTGAGCCAGCACTTGTGGCCACGAGCCACAGTGGCTTCTCTGGCCCACCTGGGCTGTTGCAGACTGACCCACAGAGCCTTGTGGAGGAGGTGCCTGCACCAGCTGAGCACTGGAAATCACTGCTTGAAATATTTCCCTTTTGTGGAGGGAGAACGAATTTAAACCCGAGTTTGTATTTTTCTCTACGTGAAACAAAACACCCATCTCCCATTTCTGTGGCTGCATGATCATTTCTTCTTTTTAATGCCATCCTTAAATATCTTCTTCATCTCTAAGTGAATCTCTCCTGCACTTTATGGTGGAGCTATCTACCTCTCCTAATCTCTCCTACCCTCTCCATGCATCAGTTTTAGTTGCTGTTTTCTAGGAGAAGCGTGTTATGTTCCCTCCACCTGGGTGTGTATGTTGATCCATAATTCTTTCCACAGCGTTTTATTAGCATCCCTTGGATTCCTTCTAATTTAAACATCTCTGCTTTTATAGTTGTGGGTGCCTCGCTTTATCTCTCTGTATATACACAGAGATGTGAGCAGAACCTCATTGTGACTCCATTAGGAGGACTTATATCCTATACCCTTTTATCTTATCCATGATTCGCCTCTGAATCTTTCCTTACTGCAAATCCTTTTCTAATTCAGTCTCTCATCCATCTTTTCTGCTGGGTTTTCTAACCAGAAGCCTTCTGATGGGGCTGCTTAGAGCTTTGTGGTGTCATGTCCAGCATGACTGCTCACAGACCCACTGGCTGAATGAATACTGTGTGGTCACTGAAGCTAGAGAGGAGACCTTCCCTCCTCAGTACGGTCTCCTTTTAAAGCTGCCCAGTGTAGTTGTCTTTTGAATGGTTTTCCAGTTCCACACTGGGCTGGTTGCCCTGAACAGTAGTACCTGCTCTAACAGTCTGTGCCTAGTAGGGAGCTGTGTGCGTGAAGCACAGAGACTGGAAACTGGCACAAGCCCAGTCATGGGGTGACAGGATGGCAGGGGTTGGAAAGGGCCTCTAGAGAGCATCCAGTGCAACCCCCCTGCCAGAGCAGGATCCCCTAGATCAGGTCACACAGGAACAGCCAGGCTGGGTTTGAACGGCTCCAGAGCAGGAGACTCCACAGCCTCTCTGGGCAGCCTGGGCCAGGGCTCTGTCACCCTCACAGGGAAACAGCTTTCCCTTCTGTTTCCATGGACCCTCCTCTGCTGCAACCTGCCCCTGCTGCCCCTTGTGCTGTCCCTGGGCACCCCTGAGCAGAGCCTGGCTCCATCCCTTCCCAGCTTTCCAGTCTGACAACTGAGTGTGAACACGGCAGCATTTGTTCTCCACTCCTGCTGAAATCCAGGGCAGCATCTGTCTCTGCCCTGGCTGGAATGCAGAGCATCTGAGTGACTGCTCTGTGCTTAACGGAGCGAAAGAGGGGCCAGGAAGAAGCTGCTGCTGCCTGTACAGCTTCACCCTTCCAAAGAAAGATTCTGCATTGGGTTGACCCCTCCCTGGAAGGGTCCAAGGCCAGGTTGGATGGGGCTCTGGGCAACCTGGTTTGGTGAGCAGTGTTGCTGCCCATGGCAGGGGGTTGGCACTGGGTGAGCTCTGAGCTCCCTGCCAACTCAGTCTGTGACTCTGCAAGAGTGGAAGGGCATCTGGGTCAGAGAGGGAGCTTTGCTGCAGGCAGTGGGGAACCTTCTGTGCAGAGAGCAGTGTGTGGATCTGAGAGTGTGACCGGTGCTGTGCTGGGAAGGTTGAGCAGCCGTCTGTGGGTTTCAGCTGTGACTGGACAAAGCAAAGGAGGAAAAGGTGAAGCAGAGCGATAATGAGGAGGGGATGAGGCCATCTCTCATTAGCGAGTGATGCTTGCTGTTTGCAGAGGAAAGAACAAAACATCTCGCTCTCCTTGCCCTTCGGGTCAATAAGACGAGCACTTATTAATGGCTGAATCAGAGACTGGACAACTTCATTACACATGTAAAATCAATCGCTGTTATTTAGCTCCCTTTCTATTGATCCCTGCAGCAGAATGTCCTCACGACCTGGCAGATGGCTCTGGGCAGACCCTGCTCTGCTGGATGTGTCTGCGTGCTGTTCTGCTGAGGCCCGTTAGAAGACACACTTGAACACACTGGTTGCTTCCTGAGGGGGCCGACCTTCCTTGGATCTTCCATCTGGGCTCCCTGCAGGTGATTCCCCACCTCAGCAACTGGGGAGCTGCTGGCCAGAAGGTGCGCTGGAGCAGAGAGGCCACCGCTAAGCAAGAAGGGTCAGCTTGTGATAGGAAAGACCGCATCTCCCTGTGAGAAAGGCTGGCGAGGTGAATTTGTAGCTTCTGAACTGCTGCTGGGAGCCCTGGATGTAAATGACAACGGAGCTAATAAGGTCTAATAGGCTATTAGAGGAGGAAGCAGCCCCAGAGATGGTAAGGGCCAATTAACCCCGGAGCAGGGAGCGTGACACCGTCGTTGTGCAGTGATGTGTGCACGAGCTGTTCCTAAATGGATGTAGGAAAGAAGCAGCAGAGCTCCTTCCCCGACTCCTTTTGAAGTGTCTTGATGTATTTTACACATACAGCACGGGGAGAGTCCACTCGCTCCTACCGTCTGGAGTCTGGATTGGTGGCTGGTTGGGCTGGGCACACCCTGCACAGATGGGATGGGGACCCAGGGGGGATCTGAGGGGTCCTGCTGAGATCAAACACCTCAGGTGGCTTTTTTCTTTGGTTTTTTTAATATCTGCTTAGCTCTGAGGAGCTCACTGCTCTTAGCAGGTGGGATGGATCCCTGGAGGAGCCGTGTTGGAGCATGTTACTGGCGTGGATGGGCTGCAGGAGAATGCGCCTGGCTGTGATTGAGGCTGGGGGGTGGTCATGCAGCTGGGGACCATAGGGGGACAGGTCTGCTTTGACCAGGGACAGGCTTGTGGAGCAGAGACTATTCCTTCACCAGCCCAGTCCAAACTCTGCTGAATTCAGCAGGGGACTGTGGGTGTCTCAATCAATTATTCTGCCTCAGAACCTGTTCTGAGATCAGGGCCCTGGGGAGCCGGGGCTCTGACACAGACATCACTAACAGGAATAAACAAACTGGAAGAGACAAATTGTCTAATGGCTTTGTCCTCTAATTGATGCCCGTTCCTCCTCATTAAAGGGAAGTGGAGATATCTAACTTTGCAAAACAAGCTACTTGTTTTCCTAGGGTGGTTTTCTGCCTGGAGTGTGCAGAGCAAAAATGGGACTGGATGGATTTGACTAGAAACTGGGTGCCAGCAGTCTCTGTATGTGATGTGGGCTGTGTGGAACGTGTCAGGGACAGCTGCTTTCCAAGTCCTCATGGCATGAGGCTGCCTTTGTGATGGTGGCCTTCCTCTTGGTGCTCTTCCTCCCACTGATTTATCACTTCTGGTCTCTGTGTTGTTACTGCACTGAGTTGTGGTCACTCTGTGCTCCTAGAATGATTGAGGCTGGCAAAGCCCTCTGAGCTCATCCAGCATCTAACAACACCCCAGCGGTGATGGGCACTAGGGGCCACAGCCGGGCTATCCTCCAACACCTCCAGACACAGGGTCTCCACCACTGCCCTGGGCAGTCCAGTCCAGGCTCTGATAGTCCATTCCAGTGCCTGAACTCCTGTGAGCTCAGTCCATACAGAAGATAAGTCAGCAGTAGGGCTCAGTCCTCAACTCAGGACGTGGAGAAATGGCAAGGATAGCTTTTTGCAGGGCAGAGAGAAGGGGACTGTGGGTCTGGGGTCTGCCCTACAGTTGCACAGGATGGTTTGGCCTGTTCCAGTGGAAGAAATAAGACTGATATATTGCTAGTAAATAGTGATCACTATTTTCCTTTATTATTTCTAATTATTATAGATAATAGAAGCAAATAATATTTTACTATACTAAATAATAGAAAAATTAATATTAAAATATATTAATATATTATTATTATAATTATTCTTATATTATTCTTATAATATGATTATATTTATATATAATATAATAGATATGTATTGTTATTTTTCCATGAGAAGCAGAGCTGAGCAGAAGCAAAGAATTGCTGTCCTCAGTTCATGACGAAGCCCAAGTTGATTTCCCTCTTGTTGGATTCAGGAAGCAGATGGAGAGACTATAAAGTGCTGACCTCAGCAATATAGACAAACGTGATGAACTTGTTCAAACCATCTTCTAGTCTGGCTGGGTCACGAGATGCCTGCTCATCTTTAGTTCATGAACTGGCTGCTGCAGCTGGAGTTGCTGTTCACAGGAGCCAGGCTGGGTGCTGAGACCCACCACAGCCATTGGTGGACTAGGACCAGCCCCGGAGGAGCCGATGGAGGGAATTCAGAGGCTGCTGCCTGTCTCTGCTCAGGGACAGAGAGGAAAAAGCTGCTTTTTATCCACATAGTGCTCAAGTGCTTTGCTGAAATAATTCCTGGTACCTTTTATCTGCCTCAAAGGAACACTTAGAAAAAAAATCATCCTGCCCAGAGCGGGTAGCCTGATGAGTCTAATTTGGTGGTATGAAAACACAGTGCCGCCGAGCTTCCCCATCCATGTTCTGGCTAATTAGACGCTTCCCCTGTTAGTTCTTACCTGCTGTGCAGAGCTGAATGTCTACAAACACCCTACCAGGAGCAGGACCTGCCTGTGTGTGTGCGTGCTGGCGAATACGGCTGTGCAGGTAGGAGTTGGTGGTGCTGGAGTGGATTCAGAGAGGAGCGACAAGGCTGGTGGAGAGCCTGTAGGACTGGTCTCGTGAGGAGAGGCTGAGGGAACTGGGGTTGTTTAGTCTGGAGAAAAGAAGGCTGAGGGGAGACCTTATTGCTCTCTGCAGCTACCTGAGGAGAGGGTTAGAGAGGTGGGGGTCAGTCCCTTCTCCCCAGTCACCAGCAACAGGACAAGAGGAAACGGCTTCTAGTTGTGCCAGGGGAGGGTTAGGTTGGACATTTCTTCCCTGACAGAGTGGTCAGGGGTTGGAACCGGCTGCCCAGTGATGAGGGGAGTCACTGTACCTGGAGGGGTTCAGAAAACGAGTAGATGTGGCCCTGGGGAGCAGGGTTTAGTGGGCAGAGTGGGGTTGGGTTGACAGTTGGAGTGGATGAGCTTGTACATCGCTTCCAACCTTAATGATTCTGTGAATATTGGAGAGGTTTTGTGGGAAAGCATCATGTTCTCCAAGGGGAGCAGGAGGCAGGAGTCGCTCACCGTGGGTGGTAGGAGATGCTGGTGGCAGAGTGAAGATGTGAGAGGACTAGTTCCTTGGCAGTAAACACACAGTAGCTCTGGGTCACTGCCACTTCCAATCAGTAGACAGAGAGAGGATGATGGCATCTCCTCTTATTCCAAGGATGTGAACCTGGGGGAACCACTCTGGAAGGGTGACTGGAACTGTGCAGCTGGTGCCTCTAACCCTCCCAGCGTTTAGAGCTGTCGGGGCGGATTGTGTTTGATTTAGAGATGAGATTGACTGAGCAGCGTGTATCTGTCTGGGTGCAGCACCGGCTGAACCAGAGCTGGCAGGGCACTGGGTACTGCTGGTGGGTCTGGGCATCTGAGTCAAACTTCCATGCTTGGGGCTGATGCTTTGATGCCTTCTTGCCAGGGCTGAATTACTTTTGAAAAGTGATATCGTTAGGGGCTTGGTTGTAGAGAAAAGTGGATCCGTTTTTCTTAAGAGATGACAGAGCTGCTGGTTCCCCTCCAGGGTGTTAAACATCTCCTGTGGTTCAACGCCAGAGGGATAAGACAGGACCTCAGAGCACCGAGGAAAAGTTACTGCCAACAGATTGTTTAGTGTCTGCGTGCAGATGCCGCCGGTACGCGTCTTATCTCCACACACCCCTCCTGAGCACGAGCAGCTGCGGGGGGAAAAGGCACTGAAATCCAGCAGGGTCTGGCTGATGTTCTCACCTAGGCAGGAAATAAATTGGCTGCTGCTGCTTTTCTCTTCCCTAAATTGGTGCTGCCTGGCGTAGGGCCAGTTCACTTTTTCTCCCTTCCTTTTCTCTGGGAGATGTCCTATTGCTTCTCCGGGGGGAATCTCTGGGGGAACCTGTAGAACGAGATCGGCTGGTGGTTGGAGTCAGCAGTGGGGTGTTGCAAAGGTTAATTGCAACCCACTGAGATGGTACCCAACACCAGCGTTTGGGGATGAATAATGACTGCAAAACGGAGTCCCCGGCGAGCAATAGCCTGTGCCCTAGACTGTGCACGTTGCTGCCTCTCCTCTCTGTAGGGGTAAGCGGGCACATCATTTAGGTGTCTGGGAAGCAGTTTACAACAACAGACTCATAGCTGAGCTCTCCTACGGGCAAAGTGTTCATCCACTGATGAGCCTCCCAATATCATCGGCGGCGCCTCTAATGGCCTCGTGAGCGGTGCAAATTTTTTGCTTAAATGAAAGCTGATGTGTTCTAAAGCTGCACAAATCTCCTCAAGAAAATGAGGTCTTAGCAGGGAGCCTCAACCGAACGGAAGCATCTTTATTGACAGCATCACAGAATGACTGAGGCTGGAAAAGACCTCTGAGCTCAGCCAGCCCAGCCCAGCAGCTAACATCACCCCAGGGCACTCAGGGTCACAGCCAGGCTGTCCTTCAACACCACCAGACACAGGGACTCCACCTCTGCCCTGGGCAGTCCAGTCCAGGCTCTGAGCACCCTTTCCCCGAGGAAGGGCTTCCTAACATCCAACCTAACCTTCCCCTGGCACCTTTATGCCCTGCCCTCTCATTCTGGTGCTGGAGAGAAGAGCCTGATCCCCACCTGACTGCAACCTCCCTTCAGGGAGATGGAAAGAGGGAGAAGGTTCCCCCCAAGTCTCCTCCAGGCTCAACACCCCCAGCTCCCTCAGCCTCTCCCCATCAGCCTTTCCCTCCAGTCCCTTCCCCAGCCTCCTTGCTCCTCTGGACCCGCTCCAGCCCCTCAGTCTCTTTCTTGACTTGAGTGGCTCAGAACTGCTCCCAGTACTTGAGGGGAAGCTTCACCAGTGCCCAGTACCTGTCGCTGGATGCTGCTTTTGGAAGGATTCCGCAGGTGGCTGCCTCAGAGTCGTGAACCATGTTGGCAGGATGCAGTTGGTTTCTGGGCCACAAGCAAACTTTGCTGGCTCTTGTTGAGTACTGCTGTACTGGGCTGTGAGCTGCTCGAGGAGGAGGGTGAGTCCACTCGGGAAGGTGATTTCTGGTTGCACGCTGATGCATTCAGGGTATCCCAGGTTCATGGGATGACCTGCTAATCCCGCTGTTAAGGATAGAGGTTTAGCTCCCCAGCTGATGGCATGTGCAGGGCAACACACATGTTTTGATCTGATTTTCCTGTCTTTGAGGTTTTGAGAAGGTAGGAGCCAAGTCTTGAGGTAGCTACAGCCCTTGGCCAGCTAAAACAAGGGGTCTGGAGGGTTGGAACTGGACGATCCCTTCCAAGCCTGACTGATTCTGTGATTCTACAACTTCATCCCAGTGAGGGTGACAGGACACTGGAGGGGCTGCCCAGGGGGTTTGTGGAGTCACCTTTCTCTGGAGACATTTGAAGTCCACCTGGACTTGGTCTGGGTGATGCTGCTGTGGCAGGGGGATTGGACTGGATGATCTTTTGAGGTCCTTTCCAATCCCTGTGATCTTGACTGAGAAGAGCTCCACTACTTGCCCCTTTGGTACCTGCCTTGTCTCTTCTGGGGAGAGAGCTCCAAGCTGACACTTGGCGTGTCTGGTTGCTTTGCCTTGGGGCTCTAATCTCACTGTTGATTATGAAATGATTCACAGGGACTTCCCGCTGTCCCTGGGATGTTAAATAAAACATTCCCAGCCTTAAAGATTGCTTTGCACTGTTGGGCTTCTGCAAGAAGCTACAAAGCCAGTTGGTGTTAGTGTTATTAATCCCTCGGTGTCTCCAGGAGACTGGCACTGGCCTCAGCCCTGCTCTGATGGATTTATCCTGGTGGTCTGGCAGAGAGAAATGCAGTGCCTGATACCCCTTGGCCAGGAGATGAAGTCTGGGAGGCTGGGGATGGAGAAGCACTGAGATGGACGGGAGAGAAGAGGAAAGGCCCAGCTGCCATTAGAGCACAGATGAGATGTCATCCCATGAGTAATGCTGATGGAAAAGGGACCCAGTGACTAACGCTGCAGCCCCGGTAATTGTTTGGACGACCGGTACCGCTAGTGGGGAGAGATTTAAGAGCGCACGTTCAGTAGATAAAGGAGAAATTGGCTCTGAAGATCAGAGCCCAGATGTTGGCAGCTGAGACTGAGAAAGGTGGGGGGTTGCTTTATGTGTTTTAAGGAGAGGAGATAATTTTTCAAGCTGCTTTTCACTCAGCTGACTGAGTGGGATGAACAGAACAAGTGTCACCTCACCCAGGCTGCTCCGGGCAACCTAGCCAGCAAATTGTACCCGTAGAATTGTAAGTTCAGCCCCATTCTGGTGCTGTTACAGGCGTTCAGTAGGGCAATCTCTGCTGTAACTGTTGCTGCAAGGTTTTCTAGAGTTCACCTTGTGAGAGGTAGCAGCAACGTGAGCAGCAGTTGCTTCCCTGTGAGCTGGGATTAGTTCATTTCCTTCATGGATGTTGGGTAGCCAGGGTGAGGTAGAAATCCCTTTGTGATGGGCTGGCTTTGTTGTAGTCTGTAACGGGGATTTGAGGCCGTCTAGCAGAGCCTGTTGTGTAAAGTAATGATCCCATTTTCTTGCTCCTGTTATCCATCTCCTGATCTTTCTGCTCTCTTTCCTCCAGCAGTCCCTTTTCCATTGGGTTAAATCAAAGTGCAAAGCTCTGCTTATCTGAGCGAGGTAGTGACCCTCACGATATTTAAGACCAGGGCAAATGGGATGCCATCAAACAACAGCTTTTGACCCCTGTTCTTGAAGGGTTATGCCCATTATGTGTGTGGAGGGAGCAGAAGAAGGGGTTCATTAATGGGAGCAGAGCAAAACCAAACCATGGTCTAAGAAGCTGCCCTTTGGAGCTTTGATAAAGGTCTGTGCAACTGCTTGTGGCTTCCACGTGGCCATGCTTTTTTTCCTCATTTCTCCCCAGAGTCCTCTAGTCAGGATCAAGAGAGTGGTTTAATGCTGAGGACAAATGTGGACTCTCAGGTCAGGTCCCAGCTGGTCCTCAGACTTGGGTTGGGATCATCTTGAGTTCAGCTGGGGGCACCTCAGCACAAGGAGGACATTGAGATACTGCAGAGAGGAAGAGCAGTGGAGGTGATGAAGGGTCTGGAGGGCAGGTCTCATGGAGAGAGGCTGAGGGGCTTGGAAACAGGGTTTAGTGGGCAGGATGGGGTTGGGTTGACAGTGGGACTGGATGATCTCTTCCAACCTTAATGATTCTATCATCAGGGTGGGTGTATGGCTCTATGTCTTCCTAGCAAGAGGGTAAGCATGAGATGGCTTCCAGTCCAGGTGCACTCTTTGCCCACCATGGGAAGAGCAGCACTTCCAGCACAGAGGAGCTGGCAGATTCCATCCCCCAGGTTAGCAGAGCGTCATGGGAACCTGTGAGCGTGGAGCTGAGCTCCAGGCTGCTGCCGCTCTGATTAATTCTGCAGCAGGGTTTGTTGTGCCGGAGAGAAACCTTTACTCCAGAGACATTAAATATTAATAGCAGCAATAGAGACACAGATAAACAAGAGCCAGTTATAAACTGTTCATTTTGAGGGCATCGGTGTTAACTCTGGCAAACTTGTGTCGCCCCAAGCTCGGGAACACGGGCCAAAGGCTGGTGCTGCATTTAAATCCCTGGATTTCCACCTGTCCTTAGAGTTCCTCACTGTTTGCCCAGCTCTGCCCTGCAAATAGAATCTTCCTACCCACTAAAATGCTCCTGCTGTGAACTAGGAAAGTCTTGACCCTAACACGAGCGCTCTGGCATGGTCTGAGCTCCCCAGCAGCTGCCATCTGCGCCTGGTGTTTTCTTCTTCCACCTCAGTGCATCCGGGCTGTTCAGGAGTTTGTTCTACAAGTTCCTAGAGAGCTGAAAACTTGCCTTCAGAAGTCAAACGGGTGTCTTCAGCCTCGTGTCTTGCCAGGTCATTGTAAACCCTCCAGGCTGGATGTTCTCAGCGCTTTCAGGAGGGGGAGAACCAGCCCAGCACTGCTTGGGATGGCAGAGGTGCTTCGCTAGGATGGGACCTGCCATGGGCTGCTCTCAGCTGGTGCTGAGAAAAGTGTTGATGGAGATGTAGGTGTTCAGGTCTCTCTCTGAGGCATCTCTGACCGAGCGCCCCTGCACACAGACCTCCTTATTTATTTGCCAATCCTCCTGGTGATATTTTACACATCGGACTGGGTGTTGCATGATTAAAACTTTACCATTTACCAGTGGCAAATGTCTGAGGGGGCTGTGAGAATGTTAGCTGCGTGGGCTGGGCAGGCATCACAGAACTCCAGGAGCTGGGACTATAGGAAAACCATTAAATCCTTTCAGTGCAGGCTGAGAGTCAGTAACGAGCATTGTGTTTACGACTCAGATTAAGCAGCTTTCAGGCGAGGAATGATTGTAGACTCATATTTTAGCAATGCAAAGTATTATTGACTGAATTGAAAATCATTTCTAACGTGGCTGTCGACTTTACCTCCGCAATTTGTAATGGATCCTTCTTCCAGATGGATGGGAGCAGTGGAGACTGTCAGAGCAGGTACAGGAGAGGGTAATAACGCTGAGTAAGGGATTGGAGAACTGATGCTGGGGCTGGGGTTGTTCAGCCGGAAGAAGAGGAGGCTGAGAGCAAACCTTATTGCCCTTTGTCTGAAAGGAGGCTGTAGGGAGGCCGGTGTTGCCCTCTTCTCCCTGAGAACTGCTGACAGGAGCAGAAGAAACAGCCACCAGTTGCCCCAGGGGGAGTTCAGATTGGAAATGAGGAGAAATGCCTTCAGTGCAAGACCAGTTGAACACTGGAACTGGCTGCCTAGGGCAGTGGGGGAGTCCCCATCCCTGGAGGGGTTCAGCAGACAGTGGATGTGGCTCTGTGGGACATGGTCTGGTGGTCATGGAGGGGTTGGGTTGCAGGGTGGACTTGATGATCTTAGAGGTCCTTTCCAACTCTAATGATTCCATGACTCTCCGGCTGATGTGTCCCACTGGAAACAGCTGCACTTGCATGGTTTGTAGGGTTATTGGGGGGCTTTTGGCTGCACCCCATTATTTAGGGAGGACCAGCAGAAGCTGGAATGCAGAAGGAGATCAGAGGTGCAGGAGGCAGCCTGTGAAATGTTTAAGATGCCTCTTGGAACAGGGGGGGTCCAGAAAGTGCTTCTTGTGGAAGAACACAAGGTCAGGGGGGAGAGTTCCAGCTCCTCCTGCAAAATCAGATGACGAAGCACTAACTGTGAGAGACCAACTGGGAAATGACGTGAACTCGTCGCTGAGTAACTGGGGAAACTCCAGCGAAGCAGAACCGTGATGCTGACCAGCTGTTGGCACGCGGAGCAAAAAATCACAACAACTTAATGGGAAAAAAAACAACAACCCAATCGATGGCTGCAGAGGGAGAAGAGTGATAAAATTATCACTTGCTCTGCCATCCAAAAACTGACCAGTGGGGTTTTGAAAATCCCCCTCTTAATAAAAGAGGGAGGAAAATCAAACTGGAATCTGAAAATTTAATATTGGGGAGGGGGGGGGAGGAAATTCAGGCAAGTAAATCTTTATTTAAAAATGTGTTTCCCTTGCTAAGGAATTGCATTAAGTTTCTTTCTCTGATGCCTTCGGGACCAACGTGCTCTTTAATCATTGGATTTTAGACTCAATATATTAAAGTAGTGTTTATTCAGACCTTTTCCAGCGTTAACAGATGGTGAAGGGAAGATCCTACGTGTGTTGGTTCAGGATCTAATGAGTCCTTGTTCACACAGCCCTCGTTCCACTCAACTGGATGTGACCACATGCTAGAGGTCTGAAGAAATCTCTCCTGGAGGATAAATGAATGGTAGTAGGTACCTCCCTGGGTAGTCAGTCAGTGGAGTAAGGGGCTGTAAACATGTGGCTAACCAAACCAGGGTTCCAAGTAACCTGCAGAGCTACCTCAGCCAGGATTATCTGTCTTCAGAGCCTGTGTCTTTTACTGACCCTGGTATTTACACTGAATGTGAAGGAGACTGTCTGGCTCTCTTTTACACATGGCTGGTAATCCGTTTTGATGAATCCTCCCCTAGCGTTTTCAGGAAGGCTTCAGTAGCTGCTCAGTAAAGCGAGACGTCTTTTTCTGGTATGAAATAGAGTCGCTCTGCATGCTTGGCCCTTGCTGAGGGGCTTTGGCCATCACAACAAACTGTCAGAAGCCTGTGTCATGGACTCACAGGATGTGCTATGTTGGAAGGGACCTCCAAAGGGCATCCAGTCCAACCCCTCTACAAGAAGCAGGGCTAGCACTCACCAGCCCAGGTTGCCCAGAGCCCCAGTCAGCCTGACCCTGAATGGCTCCAGGGATGGGGTCTCCATCCCGTCTCTGGGCAGCCTGGTCCAAGGATCCCCTACCCTCAGCTCCAACTGCTCTGTCCTGTCCAGCCTCACTCTGCCCTTTTCCAGCTCCAAACAAGGACCTCTCATCCTATCATTCTCTCCCCTTGGGAACAGCCTTCCCCAGCCCTCTGCCAGCTGCTTTCAGGGGTTGGAAGCACAACCCGAGTGTTGTACAGGATTGGATGGATGCTTTGAAAATGGCTCTTGTCGCTTGTGTTTGTGCTCCTGATTCACTCTTCTGTCATCACTGGCAGTTGTTAAAGGCCCTTCCTTTCTGCTCCCAATGCTCTTGTGTAGCTTGTCGTAGTCTGATTTATGGCAGTGGCAATTGAAGGACAACTGAGACTGCTGCAGCAGGGCTGGAAGAACTCCTGAAGGATGTTTTGAGGGGTGGTGGGGAGGGATCGATGGGTTCCTGTGGTCCCTTCCAACCCTGATCGATTCTACAACTTCTTCCCAGGGAGGGTGACTGGTCATTGGAGAGGGCTGCCTGGGGGGGTTTGTGGGGTCTCCTTCTCTGGAGACATTTGAAACCTGCCTGGACTTGGTCTGGGTGATCCTGCTGTGTCAGAGGGATTGGACTGGGTGATCTTTCAAGGTCACTTCCAGTCTGTAATGCTCTGTGATTCTGTGAACAGACCGCACCTAAATACCTGGATCCTTTTTTTCCTCCATCCCTATGATGTTGCCAGAGACACCTGAAGGTCTCCTGTGCAGAACACGTGTCTCCACCCCAGAGAGACACATAACCACCTCCTCCTGCTCCATATAAAACTTACTGTCTTTTCTGCAACGAGACAGCTTAAAAGGGGAAGAAAAATATGGAGCAAAGCGTTTGGCTAATGCTTGCTTTCAATGCACCAAGACTCGCTGTCATTATTTCTTCCAGGATGGCTTCTGGTGGCATGGTTGGGAGATGGATGGAGCCATTGCGAGTGTTGTGATGGGAGTTGAGCAGTGTGGAGTCACAGGGAGAGAGGGCTGTGAATCTCCTGGAAGTGTATTTCAGCCGAGATCCTACAGAGGCAACAGATGTTGTACCGGCTTAACGATTGATTTTTATAAATCCATTTCACCCTTGTTTAAATCTGTTGGTAAATTGCTGCTCTTTACAGGCTCTGTGGTAACACGGGAGTAGCCCCGTTTGCTGTCAGGGGCTGCACAGATCCAGGCAGGGAGGGAAGCAATAGTTCTTCAGGTCAGACCGAGAGGCATCTAATAAACCAACCCAGTCAGAGTCAGGTGGGGTAGGGTGTTGGTGCTAGCTCATGCCTTGGGCTGTTTGTATTGACTGCAGTCATTGCAGAGGGGTTATAGGGACAGAGCCCTCTGCTCGTGTTGCTGAAGAAGTCATCCTGGCTCCCTTCAGAGCTCTGGTGTCACCTGTCTGGTAGCTGGCTGAAGTTTCTCATGCCTTAGTTTACTTTTCTAGGAGCTCAATCTACCCGACCTTTCCTATTTGGAGCTCAGCTCTTGATGCCCCCTAATCGAGTCCACCCAAACAGGGCTGAGTTTCCAGTCTTGTGCCGCTGTCTGCTGTGTAGGGGGCACAGTGCAAGCGTGAACCTGGGCTGCAGCAGCACTTGTGCCCTTCTTTAGTGCCAGGTGCTGGATTTAACCCATGATATCTGTCATGGGCTGCTGCGAGCAGCTTGTGAGCCTCTGCCCTGCCAGCAGGTGAGGTGTGGAAGAGATGGGGACCACATGACAGGGCTAAGCAAGGGCATCAGCAACACTCCATTCAATCAGTGACATCAAGGTGCAGGGTCACTGCTGCCCAGCTTCCTTTACCATGATGTTCACTCGGTCACATCTGGTGGGTGATGAAGGTTTTCAGTGAGGATGTGCATGAGATGGAGATCTGGAAGCCCCAGCCATCCTCTCAGCTCTGTGATGGGCTAGGAGCAGGGAGGGCTGTCGGAAAGCAAAGGGGCTGTTGCTGTGCCAGGGCCTGGAGCATATGGAGGAGCTGCCGGGTGCAGTCCAGCAACAGAAGACATTAAAACCATGGCACGCAGTCAGAGAGCCATGGCTCTGGCGTGGGGCACAGCCAGCCCTGCACTGGTGCCACCTGATCTATTCCAAAGCAGCACCCTGGGGGCTGTGCCAGCCGTGCCACCCTGCCTGTTGCCTGGGACACAAAGAGGAGATGCGGTAGGGACATTGTGCTGGTGCCCAAGCTACCCCTCATGCTCAGTTGGCAGCAGTGCAGGGGGTCACTACTGCATGGTTTGTGCTGGGCTTTTGGCCTCTCTGGGGGTGAAGCAACCTGGCACCTTGAGCCATTTGAGCATCCAGCCTCCTGCTGCTCAGTTGTTTGGTGCTGGGGAGCCGCCAGGAGCTGCTGCCATGCAGGAAAGCAGGCAGCCTCTTTGTTTGGAGCCTTTGAAATGCTTTTTAAAGTGCTTTTGTCTTCTATCCCCATGGTAAGGTGTGCATTGAACCCCTGCTCCTTAGAGTTGCCTGTTGGCAGAGCCCCGTTGCATTACTTTAAATGGGAAAAAAAGAAAGGCCCTGTTTGGACTCCTCTTTTTCAAACTGGGAGGTGGGTCGGGGTGATTCATAGGAAGGGACCTCCACTATCATCCAGTCCAATCCAGCTAACAGGAGAGATGAAATCAGTTGCCCCAGTGGCCTGTCCAGCTGGGTCTAAAAACTGCCCAACGTAGGGCAATCAACCCCTTCCCCAGGGAGATGATTCCAGGGGTTCATTGTTCCCATGGGGAAGGATTTTCTTCTGGATTCCACTGGGAATCTCCCCAGCAGTAACTCAGACCCATCCCCCTTGGCTTTTCCGTGGGATCCTTGTGAGAAGGGCTGGCACTATTTCAAATTGTCTGTGATCCTAAAGCTTATCCAGCTCCTGCCTGGTAGAGTTTGGATAAGGAGGGGTGGGAATGTGGACCTTGAGATCCTTGTGAGAAGGGAGTCACCATCTTCTTGGCAGCCACTCTTTACACTCTGGGACCCCCTGAACCTTCTCTTTCAGATCCCTTCCAACCCCTAAGATTCTGTGTGAAACAGAAACTCGCAGGGTTTGGGATGGAGCAAACCTTTACTCGTTAGTTTGTCCTGCTGGAAACTGGAGGCAGCGTAAGCAGATGGTCCAGATTCAGTGTAGGAGGTGATTTGGGGTGAAAGCAGCGCATTTGTCAAAGACATGTGGCCTTAAAAAAAGCCCTGGAAACTGGAGATCTGGCCTCCTCATTTATAGCATCCGAGTCCCTAATATTGCTCTCCCAAAAGGGAAAGAAGGAGATAATTGCCATACGGCTTCCTAGGTTGAAAAGCTTCAAAGAATAGCCCCAAAATGAATCGTAGCTTGTGGAGAAAACCAAGAAACCCTGTTCCCCTCCACACTTATTTATAGTTAATAACATCGTGTGCTCTGCTCCTCTTTGGATCCATCCCAGGCTGAAACCAGGCGATAGATTTTGCAGTGCTTGGTACTGGGAAGCCTGAAATGAAATTAACTGTATTTATTTGAAGTGTCTACGTTGACAGGGTACCTGGTAGAAAAGATGAAAGAGATGTCATTTATTTTTTCTTTGCTTTATGAAAGGAATAATAAAGAAGATTTTAGGGGATATTACGGGTGTGGAGGTCTCAGCCTGTGCTCTGCTGAGGCACAAAGTGATATACAGCGTAAATATTACTGGTTTTGGCTTCACCCCTAGGTTTTACGGATCTGTTCTCAGTGTTAGCTCCTCTCTCAGCAGAGGGTAAGGTGTGAATTTACTCTTAGGAAATTCAAGAATGAAACCAAGTTAGAAGGGAGTTTTGATCTGCTGGAGGGGAGGAGGATGCTGCAGAGAGATCTGGATGGGCTGGGTCAATGGGCAGAGGCCAACGGGATGAGGTTGGGCAGGGTCCTACACTTTGGCCACAAGAACCCTCTGCAGTTACAGACTGGGGGAGGAGTGGCTGGAGAGCAGCCTGGCAGAGAGGGACCTGGCAGCACTGGGTGACAGCCGGCTGAACAGGAGCCAGCAGGGTGCCCAAGTGGCACCAAAGGCCCTCAGGTCCTGGGTGCAGTGCTGTACCCATCACTTCAAGAAGGAGATGGAGGGGCTGGAGGAGGTCTGGAGGAGCAATGAGGCTGGGGAGGANTGGAGGTGTTGAAGGACAGCCTGGCTGTGGCTCCTGGTGCCCTGGTGTGGCTGTCAGGTTGATGTTAGGTGCTGGGCTGGGCTGGAGGAGCTCAGAGGGCTCTGCTAGCCTCAATTATTCTGTGATAAACACTCTGTCCACAGTGGATGTGTGAGAATAACTGGTGAGGATAACACTTCAAGTACTGGATTCAGTTTTGAGGACCTTGATTAATAAAAGATGCTGAGGGGATGGAGTGGGTCCAGAGAAGGCCGACCAGGTTAATGAAGGGTCTGGAGAGCAAACCTTGTGAGGAGCAGCTGAGGGAGCTGGGGCTGGTTAGTCTGAAGAAAGGAAGGCTGAGGGGAGACCTTACTGCTATCTGCAACTGTCTGAAAAGAGTGTGGAGAGAGGTGGGAGTCATTCTCTTCTCCGAAGGAACAAGCGACAGGACAAGGCACCACAAGGAAACAGTCTCAATCTGCACCAGGGGAAGTTTAGGTTGGCCCTGAGGAGAAACTTCTCCCTGGAAAGGCTCATCAGGTCTTTCATCAGGCTGACCAGGGAGGGGGTTGAATCGCCATCCCTGGCTGTGTTTCACAGTCGTGTAAATACAGAGCCTAGGGACAGGCTTTAGCAGTTCATGGTTGCACTTGATGATCTTAAAGGTCTTTCCCACCTAAGTGATTCTATGATCCTGTGAGGGCAGCATTAGTTCCCGAGTGCCAGATCACCCACTAGGCAGTTAGACCCGTGGAAGTCATAATGTGTGCCTAAGCCTGAGACCAGTGGGTGCTACCTGGCTGAGGGGCATTCCGAGCTGGAGATCCGCTTCAGGCAGAGGACACAGCAGTGCTCAGAATTTCATCTGTAAGGGGAATGATTTTCATCTCATCATTGTCGGACTAATTACATTTGTCAGTTGTAGTCCTGCTCCAGAAATCAATAAGGACTGAAGCTTTGTTTGCCTGTTATTGAGAAGGAGCATTTCTACCCTCTTCCACTGGCCCTGCAGCAAGTAACAGTAATAACAAATCTATATTCGTGTCTTCTGTTATCTGGATCTCTTTAGTGAGATAACAGGGAGCAAGAAATGCAGTGTTCTCTCTTCCTCCTTTTTTTTTTGTTCTTCTGTCCCTATGTTTTCATATTTCTAATTGAACCTGATTGACCTGAGTATTGCAGGCGCTGCTCATTCAGCTGCTGCTGGGTGCTAGGTCAGGCGGAGGCTGTCCTGGGCTGGAGCAGGGGCTGGTGGAGCTGTGCTGTGCCTGCTGCCTCTTCTGTGGATGGGGGTTTGCACCTGTAACCAGCAGTCAGCTTGGGGCAGTTGTGTTTATAGGGGCTCTGCAAGTCCATTCAGTTCAGGCAGGTTGAACATGGGAGGGGACAGAGGTCTGGAGAACAAGGTCTGATGAGGAGGGTGAGGGGAGACCTCACTGCTCTCTACAGCTACCTCAAAGGATGTTGCAGTGAGATGGGGGTTGGCCTCCTCTCCCTAGGGACTGGCAAGAGGAGCAGAGAAACTGATGTCAGGTGGTGCCAGGGGAGGGTCAGATTGGATGTGAGGAAAAACCNGATTCTGTGATTGTATGATTCTATCATCCTGTGCTGTCCCCAGTGCCCAGGAATTGCCTCCCAGTTCCCTGGGCTGTGAGAGCCCTTTTTCATGTTTCTATCTCTCGCAAACTTTTTACCTGGTCCCTCTGGAGAGCAGAAGCTCTGCTGAAGCTTTGTAGGGCATGAGATTTTTTTTCCCCCCTTTAAGTAAGCAATATGTATTCAAGACTAAAATTAAAGAGCTGCAGGAAATGAAATTTCTAGTATTGCTTCTGCTGGGTGGGGAAACTATTTCTGTCCCTGCTACTAGGGGAAGGGATCCTGCACTGGGCGGTGGTGGGGACAGTCACTGAAAGGAAGCTGCAGGGAGCCAGTGTTGCCCTCTTCTCCCCTGTAACTGCTGCCAGGAGCAGAGGAAATGGCCACCAGTTGCCCCAGGGGGAGTTCAGATTGGAAATGAGGAGAAATGCCTTCAGTGCAAGAGCAACTGAACACTGGCACAGGCTGCCCAGGGCAGTGGGGGAGCCCCCATCCCTGGAAGGGTTCAGAAGGCAATAGATGTGGCTCTGTGGGACATGATCTGGTGGTCCTGGAGGTGTTGGACTTTATGATTTTGAGGTCCTTTCCAGCCTTAATGACTCTGTGTGACTGTTTACACTCTGTGTTAAACCTAAATCTGAGTCCAGGTTTTCTCTGCTCCCTCCCTTTCAGACCTCATCAGATGCACTGGTGCAAGAGCAGAAAGGAAAAAGAGCAGTAAGGGGCTTTCTGTTCCTCTAGACAGGAAAACCCTGTCCTTACCCTCCCAGGCAGACTTTCCCATCTGTTAGCTCACCGTTACCTCAACAAGAACTAATTGAGGTGAAGTCACATCTTCAGGAGCAGATGATCCATGCATTCCCAGCCTCACTCCTATAACCTGCTTCACTCTTAGCAGAACTGCACTGGGCTTCATGTCTTGCAAGATTTCCCTTGTCATCTTTCTAACCCCAAGCTCTTTTCACAGTGTTTTTCATTCACACACAGACACCCATTTCTGGGGTGACACTTCTCTTGGTTGCAGTGACTGTCCTCCGCGCGTGTTTGATGCAGAATGAGGGGAAATCTCTGCTGCTCACAGCTTGGACCTGATAAAGTGTGCGAGAACTGAAGGATTATCTGTTCCCTCCTGCTTTTTCAGAGAGGGAGATGACATGGGGAGACAAATGAGAGGTTTTTAGCAGCATTTAGAGGCTTCACAGGCTGGGAACGTTATTTCCTGTCATTATAACTCCAGGTAGGGAGCTGCTACGTGTTCACAAGTTATAGCTGATCCTGTCCTGCGCCTCCTGCTCACTTGATGCGAGCTGGACCACTGCTGTTTCTAAGCACCTTTGTAGCACAGGAAGTAAAACCAGTTAATTTAGCTGCCTTAGAGGCTGCTGTTTGCTCTTTGTTTGCTCCCTTTTCAGGGGCTGCACTGCAACCCCATGCTCAGATGCCTAAAAGGTGGCTGCAAGAAGGTGGTGATTCCTTTTTCATGAGGAGCCTGGTGGAAAAGCCAAGGGGGGATGGGTCTGAGCTACTGCTGGGGAGATTCCCATTGGAATCCAGAAGAAAATCCTTCCCCATGGGAACAATGAACCCCTGGAATCATCTCTCCAGGGAAGGGGTCGATTGCCCTGCACTGGGCAGTTTTCAGACCCAGCTGGACAGGCTGCTGGGGCAGCTGGTTTCACCTCTCTTGTTAGCTGGATCTGTTGGACTGGATCATCCTTGGGGTTCCTTCCAACCTGGGATTCTATGAGTCATCTAGGGAAGAGCAGGACAGGCAGCCAGGAGCTGAGCAGGCTGCCTCCTGGGTTTGAACTAGACCTTTGGAGGTCCTTTCCAACCCCACGCAGTCTATGATTCTACAACTACTGAACTTGCCTAAAGAGCAGATCAGAGGTCGTGGTGACATGCAGCTGCAACCTGCCTGGCTCCTCTGTGCTGGCAGGGTCGTGATGAGAGCAGAAAGCGGGAGGTTTTAGGATCATGGTTTTGACCGGGTTTTTCTGGATGTCTTCTTGTCCTGGTCATCTCCTGAGAGGCCCCAGGACAACCCTTTGCAGCCAGGAGGGCAGCCAGGGGTGGGCAGCTGGCCCTGTGATACAGAACCTGTTGCTGGTGTGAGACACAGTCTGATCCAACACCAACCTGGAGCATCCTTATGCAGCGAGAGCTTTCTGCAGAGAAGTCTGTTCCTGTCGCTCTCCTCTCTTTTCAGAGTCAATATTAATAAATGGCAGTTTTGTGAGTGAGTGGGGGAGCTGTGTTTATCCCGTGGATGCCAGGCAGACAATGAACCTCGTCTCGCCCAGATGGTACCGGCTCTCCTCCAAGCAGCTAAAGAGGGCCGGTGCCATTGAAACAGGCCCAAACACGCCACGTTACAGCGATAGCGTGGTAATTACAGGGCCTCTAGTGACCATCTGGACACACAAACTGGTTTTCTAGTTGGATAATAAACCCTTTCCTATGTCTCCAATATTAGCCATGTATGGGGAGGCTAATTGATTTAATTGAAGCTCTCTGTATTGAGCTGTAGGCACTGCCAACCTTGTCAGTCTAGGTACGTGATGGGTTTTACCATCAAAAGCGAGGAAATCAGGCGCTCTGTGCTCTGCCTGTGAGAGAGCTGCAAGAGGAAGACCTGTTGGAGGTCCCATATAGGCGGAGGGGTCGAACTTGGGAGAGCTGGGGTCTGGTTAGCTTGCCGGGTGATGTTAAACCAAAGTTGTCTTTCCATGGATTGTTTCTCTGTATAGACACACAAAACTGGATCAGATTTGGGTTCTGTGGCAAACAGAGTCAGGGGTAAGTGATTCATAAGCTTTCTCTTGTACTTCAGGAGTGGTAACAGCCTCCAGCTGCCCCAGGGGAAGGTTAGGTTGGCCCAGAGGAGAAACTGAGCACAGTCTGGAGAAGAGAAGACTCTATGGGAGACCTTCATTGATCTTCCAGTCCCTGAGAGGGGGCTACATGAAGGCAGGGGAAGGTCTATTCCAGAGGGGTTGTATGGACAGGACAAGGGGCACTGGGTTCCAGCTGGGGAAGGAGAGATTGAGGCTGGAGATGAGAAAACAGGTCTTCCATGGGAGGGGGGTTGATGGCTGGAATGGGCTGCCCGGGGAGGTGGTGGGGGCCCCATCCCTGGAGTCACTGAAGGTCAGGCTTGCTGAGGCTGCCCTAGGGAGAGCTGTCCCTGCTTGTGTGGGAAGGTTGGACTGGGTGACCTCTGGAGGTCCCTTCCAGCCTGGAACAGTCTATGAATCTATGAAAACGTGACCTGGCCATGGACAGAACCAGTTGTACTGGAAAATATCCCTAGAGGATCTCAAGCACCAGGTAATCTTTGTGGTCATTAACACTTCAATAATTAACTGTATTATTTGCAATATATTTATATATAACATTTATTTCTGTTGTTACTTTATTTTTAGTATTATTTAGATATTTTTATATACAAAATATATTCTATTTATTATATAACTTAATTATTTGATGACACATTGAAGCATAACATCCACTCTATCCTCTAGGATAAACCACGGGCGTCCTAAGCCCTTCACCTCTTCCCCTCTTCCCCTTTAGCTTTTTACCAGTCTTCTAGAGGGAAATACTTTGGATTTATTCCCACCCCCTTCTCTCGTTTAAAACAGGAGGAATATAGTGGCTGATGTTGCCTTAATTTCCTGTTAATTTTGCTCTCTCCAGATCCCTCATTAACTGTTTAATCAGGAACAGGGGAAACACGGCCAAGCATTATTTTTGGTTGGGTTTGGAGGGAATAAAATAGCTCAGCGGAGGCACCTGCAAACAGCCAGAGTATTGGCCTGAGATCTTTTTATCCCAGTAGGCAGCTGATTGGGAAAGGGCAGATGACCTTGACTCCGCAGAAGCGGGGGTGGGACTTGAGCAAAAGGTAGGAGAGTCTGTTTCTTCCCATCATAAAATGGTTTGGGTTAGAAGGGACCGTAAAGATCACCCAGTCCCAACCCCTTGCTGTAGGCAGCAACACCCCTGACCAGACCAGGTTGCTCAGAGCACTGTCTAACCCGGTCATGATCAACCCCTATTAGAAGAGATGCTGTGACAAGCAGATCACAGAATGGGACCTCAGGAGATCACCCAGTCCAATCCCCCTGCCACAGCAGGAGCCCCTAGATCCAATCACACAGGAACAGGCCAGGCAGATTGAAACAGCTCCAGAGAAGGAGACTCCACAACCGCCCTGGGCAGCCCCTGCCAGGGCTCTGGCACCCTCACTAGGAAGAAGCATCTCCTCCTCTTGATGTGGAACCTCCTGTGTTCCAGCTAACACCGGGTGCCCCTTGTCCTGTCAGATGTAGTGTTGACCTGTAGTCCAGCACAGAAGCTACTGGGTACTATGGGACATCTTGCTCCTTCCATACCTAATAACCCTCAAGATTACCAAAGAGCTGATGGACTGGTAGGTGTCTGCTTAATGTACCCCAGAGATCCTGGGCTTCTAGGATCAAAAAGCCCTCGGACACTGTCCAGCATTGCCACCAAAGGCAGTGTGTTGTGTCTGCTGGGGCTCCCTGGGGAGGAAGGTGATGGTAATCTGCTGCCGAGTTGCCTTGTACTTCTCAAGGGTGGATGTTCCTGTCAACTGGCTCGCACAGGAGACTTCAGAAATAATCTTCCCTGGTGTCAGTGCACATCTTAATTGGACTTGGCAGATGATAATGAAGAAAAAGCTGTAGCTGAGAAAGGGTAGAGGGAATGTCATGACTCTTGGGGAAGGAGGAGAACACAGCAAAGTTCAGATGTCCAGAAGTCACACGAGGTAACTCTGAATATTCATCTTTGCTATTTCTCATGCCAGAGGTAATAGGCACAGGGGGCAATCAGTAATTCTGAGATGGGTACTCTGCTAGGATTGTTTTCTTTAACTCCAGCTCACGTTCGTGGCTCGGTCTTGCTGTTAACATTTACAAAATTGAGGTTTCTTATGAAGGATCCTCCTCTGTTGGGAATGGCATCGCTGATGTGCCCGCTCGTGGGATGGGGTGAAACCAATCGCCTCAGGGACCGAGTGCCCAATTATTCCTGGTGAATGGAGATAGGGAAAGAGGGGTGGCTTTGATGATGCCGTCTTCAAGCACAGAGCTTGGAAGCAGCATGTAGCACCGTTTCCTGGAACTCTAATTGTGTGCCCGTGTGCCTTATGGCTAGTGCACAGTTAGCCATAATTAGCTCAATTAGTCTGCAAAACATGGGGGGTTTGCCTTTGCTAGAAGGTCAGCCTGTTCTTCCCTTGCTAGATGGATGTTCTGCCCTGGTGCTCTTGGCAGAGTGAGCTGGACCCCAGCGATGCCGGCAGAGCTGTGGTGGCTGGTGCTTGGTGCTCCAAGAGGATGTTTGCCAGCCCCAGGCTGAGCAGCTGCAGGACTCTGTGCTCTGGGGGTCAGAAGGTGCGAGTTCATTTCACTCTCCTAGATGCCAGGTAGGTTCTTTAGACCCTTTAGGCTTTGTAAGTGCAGCTCCCATCAGGACAGAACTCCTGCAGGGACTGACTCTGTGAAACAGGTGGGGTTTTACCCCCCTGAGGGCAGGATTGGCACTTAAACTCCACTGCAGCACTGGGCTGGGTCTGTTTCCTGCCTGTGCTCCCCATGAAGTGGAGGTACCAGCCCTTCTTCCCTCACTGCTGAGAAGTGACAGCAAAGGGGATGCCTGGAGCGCTGCAGGCAGGAGCATGGGCTGTTCCAAAGAGTCCTGAGCAAAGAGCTGATAGTTGCAGACTGCGACTGGGTGATGCAGAGAGCAGCCTTGTTTATCGTCATCAAATCAGATGAAAGTGGCATCTGGCAGTTACGTTTGCAGTGGGCTTGAAAGAAGATGCTGAGTGCCAGAGGCAGCGTTTCCCCCCATGCAGAGAGCCCACACAAGGACCCAGCTCTGCGGAGCTGACTGTCACCCAAGGATTAGTTTAGAATAACCTCTTCAGCAGAGTCATCCTGTGATCCTTGTTGCAAGGTTTTGGGGAGGACGGAACTCCTCCCATCACCACTCATTCTGCTCTGTGTTTCCTGATTGTGGGCTCTCATATTTTCTCTTGTAATTACCAGCAAACTGCCTGAGCAGGAGCTGAAACGCTGCTCCCTGACTGGCAGGAGCACAACTCCCACTGATGAGTCAGGGAGGGAGAGCTGGGGAGAGGGATACTGAGGGGAAAGGGAGGAAGAAGAGCTGCCAGAGAGTTGTGGAATAGATGGCATTTGTTTAAAGACACATTAGAAGATTAATGATGGGAGTTAAATCATGAAAGCAACGGGGCTAAGCGGAGCATTAATGGAACCCACTTTATTTGCCATCTCCTGCAGGAGCTCTTTGGAAGTGCAGAAGGGGTGAAAATCACTTCACAGTAATAACTGTTATTTATACGAGAGCAATATTGGATGGATCAAACATGGGAGATTTCTAGGTAATAACGGGGACCCTCACAATCATTGTTACCCATTTAAAAAACAATTTCTGTGCTGGTGAATAGGTGGAGGAAATAGCCCCAGTCCTGCAACTGATTGTAAACTCTCTTTACTTGATTATCATGGTTATTAGTCTGTTCCCAGTCGGGTGAGATGAAGGAGCTGGTAATCATCGTTGCAGAATTTCTTGGGATCTCTTGATGGGTTCATTAGTGACTGGGAGCCTTCTCTTGGTTCCCTCCAGAGCTGATGTCGGATGTTCCATTGTAGCATCATTGACTCAGGTTCCACACAGAGCAGTGAGCAAACAGATGACGTGATCTTGTAGCCTCAGTGAACTGCTCCTGTTCTTCTGTAATTCACCCTGGAGGGAGTGACTAGAGTGCTGTTGCAAGAACAGAGTCACAGAACACCAGGGGTTGGAAGGGACCTCGAGAGATCATCCAGTCCAACCTCCCTGCCAGAGCAGGATCCCCTAGATCAGGTCACACAGGAACAGCCAGGCTGGGTTTGAACAGCCTCAGAGCAGGAGACTCCACAGCCTCTCTGGGCAGCCTGGGCCAGGGCTCTGTCATCCTCACAGGAAAAAGTTTTCCTTCTGTTTCCATGGAGCCTCCTCTGCTCCAACCTGTCCTTGCTGCCCCTTGTCCTGTCCCTGGACACCCTTGAGTAGAGCAGACACTCACCATTTCCATATTGATAACCATTCACAGGGTCACCCCTCAGCCTCCTCTTCTCCAGCTGAAGAGATGCTGCTCCCTCAGCCTTTCCTCATGAGGGAGATGCTCCACTCCAGCTATCATCCCCGTGGCTCTGTGCTGGGCTTTTTCCCGTAGTTCCCTCCTGGCCCAGAACTGGATAGGATATTCCACATGCAGCCTCCCCAAGGCAGAGCAGAGGGGGAGAAGAATCTCTCTTGACCCACTAACCACCCCCCTTCTAATCGAACCCAGGTGTCACTGGCCTTGGCCACAGGGTGAATACTAGTGCAAGGACAGTGATGGTTGTACTGAGCAACTGTCTCTCTCCTGATACCCAGCACTGCCGTATGACTGTATCGTGTATGGTCCCATCCTATGATCTTCAAGTGACCTCTGTCCTCTCACAGCCGCTGATGGCTGGCTGGGTGTGGTGATGTGAGAGGGCCATGGCCATGCCCCACACAGGTTGTCCTGCCAGGTCAGCTCAGGCCAAGAAGCCATCTCTGTGCAGGGTGGACTGACTGTGGCTGTGCTCCATGGCTAGCAAACCTGTTCTGCACAAAGCATGAGCCCAGCTCTCCTGCAGGAATCGGGAGGGAGCCGTGAATGATTCATGAGAAGTTGGGGGTAGCAGGGGAGGCTGATAATAACATTCTTCATGCGCTCAAAATATAACAATAATTTGACCAGCTCTAATTTTTAATAACCGCTGGGGTTGTGAGCTCGAGTGATAGATGAGCTCGAGCAAACCGTAGCCTCCCAAGCTGGCTTCTTGCTTGAGAGCAACTGGGCCACTCTCTGAGATACCAGAGCTGTGTAAAACCGCTCAGGCTGTGGGAGGAAGGAGCAGAAAGCTGAGAAAGAGATGGGGAAAGGGTCTGTCATGTTTTCATAGTATAAATGTTAGACCTGAGCCTCTTCATCCCAGTTCAGAGCAGCATTTCACCGTGAATTTTATCTTTAAATCTCAGCTCTTACAGAGTGAAGGCTTCTGTAAGGGCCAGGATTTTCACCCTTGAACTCTGCATGCATGCTGCTAGTGGGAGCTTGGAGACTGGGATTGTGATGCCTGAAGTTATCGGGGTGGTAAGGAGTGGGTGTTACAGTGCGGGGGGATCTATGTGTTTGACAGAGAGCAGTTTGCTGGCCTGGAGGTGACTCTGGGCATCTCTCACATGAGAGGAGGCAGGAGGGGGTGATAAAGCAGCCCTGTTTCTCCTGATGAGTTCTGTTAGCTGGGAAAATGAAAAAGAATTGGCACCGTGAGGGCAGCTGCCACAGCTCAGTGTTGTGTTAAGATGCCATTACCAGACGTTGAGAACCAGGGCGGACGTGGTGCCACCGAGGGCCAGCAACCCTAACTCTTGATGTGACAGCAGCAAGAGCAACCCCCCACTAGGAGAACCCTCAACCCCTCGCTGAACTGCACGATGGTCCCAGCCTTCTCCTGGTGGGAGCTGCCTGAGCAAGATCCCCACTCTTCCTGCCCTTCCCCTTGCCATGCCCTCAGACTTGTCGTGATGTCTGGGTTCAGCTCGTGCAGGTATCCTCATTAAGGTGGCTGCAAGTAGGGAGGGTTTAATGATCTGAACCATGACTTTAATTAATCAGCATAAATGTTGCTTATTTATAACATAAGCCCCAGCCTATGGATAACTGTTGTTTAATTAAGCTTATCGCCGCGAACCTGATCTACTTCCTTGCTGCATTAGTGTAACTAATTCGGGATCCTTTCCTCTGAGCATCATAACGAACTACGGGGGATGTAATTCACCCTCTGCTCTACAAGCCAGGCTGTAGAGCTTGTGCCGTCTCTCTGTTTGTGACCCAGTGTGGGCACCGGTGCCACCAGCTGCTCCTGCGTCAGCACACAGCTTCTCCCATCTCGCGTGGGGTGTGAGAGCCTGGAATGGTTTTTCCTTTGGGTTCCTTTCACCTTCTTCACTAAGAATGGTGCTGGCTGATTTCATTTGGTTTACCCAGGCAGTTTTTGGGTTCCCCTTTCTCCTTGCCTTTCACTTTCCTCTCTTCCTCTTCTCTTGCCCTTCCCCGTTTCCATGTGGTCTGTTTAAAACTCTTCCACGTTGCACAGATGTAGGGGAATCGGTAATGAGCTCCCATGCTGGAAGCAAAAGCTGTTAGCCTAAAACTTGTTTGTTATCTACCTTGAAGACTGTGGCACTAGAAACCTCAGAGATTCTTCGGGAAGAGTTTGAATAACTGGTAAGGATCCTGGGGTTATTTTCTGTTGTGCCAGGGATTCTCCAGGCAGGGTTTCTCACCCCACATATAGGGGTGGTCTCTAGAGGATGCCGAGACAGATTGCCTCGAGCTGGGATGCTGCTGTGCATCACTTCAGTAATTTAGGTCTCTGTAGATCACTTCTCTCAAAAAATAGCCTAACAACAATGTAGGCTGCTTTTCCTTCCAAACAGGAGTGCCCACGTGAGAGGTTAACGTGCTGCAACTGGTGCACGGTGCCTTCAGATTGTAATTCACACAATTAGTGAGGCTGGTAAAGCCCTCTGAGCTCTTCCAGCCCGGCCCAGCACCCAACATCACCCCAGCGGCCACCCCAGGGCACTCAGGGCCACAGCCAGGCTGTCCTTCAACACCTCCAGACACGGGGACTCCCCCACTGCCCTGGGCAGTCCAGTCCAGGCTCTGAGCACCTTTTCCCTGAGGAAGGGCTTCCTAACATCCAACCTAACCCTCCCCTGGCAGCTTCAAGCTCTGCCCTCTCATCATTGGCACTCGTTGCCTGGGAGAAGAGCCCGACCCCAACCTGTCTGCAACCTCCCTTCAGGGAGCTGGAGAGAGTGATGAGGATAATTGAACTTCCCTGAGTGTCTGCATATTTCTCAGCATCCTCAACATGAGCCTGGCTGTGGTTCTTTGCTTTGTGGGGCTGTCGTGAAGACGAATATTTAAGAAACTCATGGTCATAGAGACCATGGGGTTTGTGCCAGAAGAATCAGTGCCCAGGCAGGAGAAGGGTCTCTGGGTATCTGGGTGATGTGGCTGAACTGGTTCAGCTCTAAGACTCAGAAATGACCATTAGACTTGAGCCAGCTGGATTTCTGTGTGGACGCTGGGCAAGGGAGGTGGGCACAGGTACTGACTTGGGGTTGTGCACAAAGAAAGAAAGGAAAAGCAATTCTTTCCCAGTAACACTGGGACTGAGGAGGGGCTGTTTCCAAGGGCTTGGAGTGGTAGGAGCAGGGGAAATGGTTTCCAGCTGGAAGAGGGGAGGTTCAGATTGGAAGTCAGGAGCAAGTTGTTCACGCTGAGGGTGCTGAGACACTGGATCAGGTTGCCCAGGGAGGCTGTGGCTGCCCCCTCCCTGGAAGTGTTCAAGGCCAGATTGGATGGGGCCTTGAGAACCCTGGTCTGGTGGGGAGTGTCCCTGCTCATGGCAGGGGGGATTGGAACTGGGTGATCTTGAAGGTCCCTTCCAACCTGAACCACTCTAGCAATCTCTGAACACACTATCATTTTCTTATCCCAGTTTGTATTCGCGTTTGCCTGGAGGAATGAGCAGATTTCTGCTAAGATGAATGGAAAAGGCAGAAAACCCATGCCAGAGCCCAGGGAGAAGGAAATTCCTGGTTTGATTTCCCATCCAAAAGGCAGGGGAAGAAGTCAGCTGGAATAAAAATGCAGTGAGGAGGGAAGGCAGGAAGACATTAAAGTCACCTATTCAACTGCTGAAGGCTGAGTGGCAAAAAATAAATAAGTAGAGGCTGTGTAGATTGATGGATATTGGATCTGAAGGGCTTCCACATCTGATGTGGCAGCTCTTTAGCATCTCATTTCAGTGTGACTCAGCAGGAAAAGTTGTTTGTTCTAACAGTAAAGCAAAGAGATGAAAACAGTCCTGAGGCACCTCAGCGAAGGGTTTGGATGTCACTGTTTGATAATTGGATCGATCTCTTGTTGTTTAATGCAGCTGGATCTTCTGCAATTGGAGTGAGGTTTCCGATGTCACCTTTTGCTACCCTTGCTCATCTTCTACTCAGCTTTTCTATGATCACCTCCTACCCTTGGGCCACACCTCTCTGCCCTTGCACATCTGTGCACCAACATCTGGGCAGAGTGGGAGCAGGGAGGTGATCATAGAATCCTCCTGGCTGGAAAGGACCTCCAGGATCACCAAGTCCAGCCCTCATCCCAACATTTCCCCAATTCCTTGACTGTGGCCTCAAATGCTCTATCTGCCCAACTTTTAAACCCCTCCAGGGATGGTGACTCCACCACCACCCTGGGCACCCTGTTCCAGTGCCCAACCACTCTCTCAGGAAAGAACTTCTTCCTAACATGATGAGAGGTAGGCAGTGAGGTTTCCCGTGTAGCAGATGCACAGAGAGCAGAGACCCTAAAGACTCATTTGTTAGAACAAATTATTCACTTAGATGCTCTGCGTTGCCCTCTGTAGGTCCTGACTCTCTCTGCTGACTGTGAAGGCTCCAAACAAGGTCTGAATCTTCCATCCAGGCTGTGCTCAGCCTTGTACCATTGACCCAGGTCCTCATTTATCTTCATGTGGGTTTCTTTTAATATGCAGCTGCTTCTGGAGGTTCCCCTCTCCCAGAGTCTCCGTTAATAGTGTGCACTTAGCTTTAGCCATGCACTTGGATACCTGTAGGTTGAAGCAGTTTTTAGTGGCAGTAAGTAAAGGCTGAGGTGCTAAACAAGAGCTTCTGGAGCCTGCTGGCATTATTAACTCTGTTTATTTGCCATGTGGTCTTGCAAAACCTTGAGGAGTCGCTTTATCTCTTCGTGCCTCTGCTCTTCATCCATCATAAGCGAAGGAAAGTCATTCCCCCTATCATTTGTTTGTCTCCTATCTTTAAAGGAATTGTCATATCTGGTATCTACATCCAGCATGGTAGCTCCTTGTCCTTGGATCCATCTTTTAGAGATTTGTAACAGGAGCAGCTGCTACTAATTTGTAACGAGAGGAGAACTGGTGCAGAATATCTCTGAGATCTTCCTATTAGTGAAAGCAAAACCCTTGGTCCCATCACTACAGCAATTTTTTTTCCTTCTCACCTTGACGTTGGGGATCTGTTTGATACCTCTGCAGTTATTCATCTGGCTGGGGGTGGCGTGGAACTGGGAGCTGGCAGTGAGGTCCTCCCTAGACTAAGCTGTGCATCGCTGCAGAGCTCTGGTCTCTGCCAGCATGGGAGGAAGCAGCAAGTGATGCCAAAGCCCTGACACCCCTGAAATAGGGGGATGCTGAAAGAAGAGCAAAGGCTCTGTAAATGCTAAGAATCCAGGAAGAGAAATGGCCCCTCAAGTCCCCACTTACATAAATAGAAACCCAGAAGCATTTAGAGCCCCAGAAGCGTTTAATCCCAGAGGGTCAAGCAATGATTCCCTTGATCAAAGTGTCAGCGTGGAGGTGCTGCCTTCCCCACTTCACTGTCGGTCAGAAAATCCCAAAGTACCACCGAGCTCTGTGTGCGCTGGAGTAGCCTCTGCTGCCAGGGAAACCAGCCATCTCTGGAGACTGAGCTCTGGGCTGTTGTGGGTATCAGGCTTACTGTGGGTTATGGACCAGGAGAGCATCCTGCATCCTTTAGAGCTCTGCAGTGCTTCCCTCTCCTGCCTCCCCACCCCGTGGCAGGCTCTTTCCCACACCAGTGGCTGCTGCCTGCTCTCAGACCTGACAGATTCCCAGCTCTGCAGCGTTCACTGCCATCTCTCAAATCTGTGATTATCACTATAAATCCTCCGCAGAGTTTCTGCATTTGTTTGTTGGCTCCTTTTTGCCTCAGTTTAGAATTTTCCTTCTTCCTTCCTCATCCTTTTTGTTTGCCTGGAAGCGGCGCTTGGGGTTTGTGTGGTTATTTTTCTTGGATTTATACTCTCCGCTGACTTAATTAAGTTCTTGCTTGTTTGCTGGTCTTGCCAGGTTTACTGGCCCCGTCAGGGCTTCCCAGCGCTTCCTCCTTAAAACCACAGCTGCTGCCGGTCACCCGAGACCATGAAAACGGGCAGGAAACCTTCCCTTTGCAACTCAATTGGACATGATTGAAACAAAAGACAGAAGGGAAAATGATGTGCCTGACTTGGGTCAGTGTTCTTAGGCTGGGTTCCTAAGGAAATAGAATCATAGAATCATTAGGGATCAGAAGGGAGCTTGAAAGAACATCCAGTCCAATCCCCCTGCCACAGCAGGATCACCCAGACCAAGTCACACAGGAACACAGCCAGGCGGGGCTGGAACGTCTACAGAGAAGGAGACTCCACACTCCCTCTGGGCAGCCTCTTCCAGTGCTCTAGTACCCTCCCTGGGAAGAAGGTCCTGCTGAGATTGAGATGGAACCTCCTCTATTCCAGCTGGCACCCATAAATAAGAGCTAGACGTTTAGGCTGACCCACTGTGGATGCGGCTAGGTGTGCAGTCGGTTCAGTTTTCAGTTTTGCTGTCTGTTTTGATTTAAAGCCTTTTCAGAGAGGCTGATAAGCTGTCTTAGGGAGCTCTGCTCCTGCTGTGAGCAAAGCTTTGGGGAAACGTGAAGGTATATTCCCCCCCACCCCAAGAAACAGGCTCTTGATGCTTGGACCTGCCTGTTTCTTGCTGGAAGATTTCTGATGCCCTGGGGTGGGGGCTTTTTCCTCTTCATTTGCTTGCATGCAGCATCCATGGATGGTGTCCGTTGCTTCTGGGCTGCCTTAAGTGAAAGGTCTCCCTCCTTCCCTTCCCATTGTGTTGTATTTCGGTTTAAACCTTCACCTCCTTCTGGTTTGTTCTTCCAGCCCATCCTGCCGCAGACCTCACCCATCCCTTCATTCAGAGCCAGAATCATTCATTCCCTGTAGCAGCCCTGACCTTCCACCTCAGGAAGGTTAGATCAGTCATTCCTCCTTCTCCCTGCTTCCCTCTCCTCGTCTGCAGGAAGTCTCTTGACAGAGTTGTCAGGGGATTCGGCAGGACTTGCCTGGTCGTGAACACACGGTTTGAATGCACACATTCGGACTTTATCCACAGCTGCAGGGATCCTCGAGTCTGCAGCTCTGGAAAAGCCTTAGGACCTTCCCAGTTGGCTTTAAAGGGCCTCGCTTTGCTGTCCCTGTGTTTGTGTGAGGTGATGCCTCCAGACTTCATTTGCCAGCCCTGGATGGGGCATTGCCATTTCACACCCCTTCCTTATCCCTTGGTGCTCTTCTTGCTTCTGTCTTCGGGCTGAGGGTGTTGGGGCTCTAACCAACCCTCACGATTTAGATTCAGAAGAGCAGATGATGTGTATGGGAAGAGCAGGACCTGGTCTCATTAGTGTGTTTTCCTCCTCACACGTGAAGCAAAGAAGAGGTGAGATCAGACCTGTCAGGCAGATGCCAGTTACAGAATGGCAGCTGCAGCATGTTCCCCCCTCCTGCCCCTTCTGGATGCCAGCATCCATCTCGGTGTCACATAGGTCTGTGCAGAGGAGGGATGAAGAGGCTAGGAGAGCTTTTACCTGCCCAGACCACAGGGACAGTGTTTGGGACACAAAGACTGCAGTGAGGCAGGGCTTGGCCTCTTCTCCCTAGGGACTAGCAATAGGACAGGAGGAAACAGGTCAGGTTGTGCCAGGGGAGGGTCAGGTTGGGTCTTAGGAAAAACTTCTTCCCAAAAGAGTGGGGAGGCCTTGGCACAGGCTGCCCAGGGAGGGGGGGGAGGCACCATCCCTGGAGAGGTTCAACAACCAGGCAGGCAGGGTGTGTGAGGAGATGGGGTAGTGGTTGGGGGTTGGCAGGGCGGACAGTTGGACCTGATGATCTTGACGGGCTTTTCCAACCTCGATGATTTTGTGGTTAACTGTCTCCACTGAGGCTTTGCATCCCAGCACTGTGACCGGTCCTGTATCCTTGGCAGGCTGTCACCTTTGCCTGCTCTCGGGGAGGATGCTGGAGCAATGTGGTGACAGTCGCTGAGAGAGAAGCTGCTGGACTCAGAGTGTTGTGCTGATTTTATGTGCACAAAGCAATTACTAAAGAGAAAAGAGAGGTTGTGCTCCAGGCAATAGGGACTAAAGCTCTGGGCTGGTTGTGCTGTGTTTCCCCTTTTCTCTCTCTCTCTCTCTCTCTCTCCTGGATTTACTCTCCGGATAGCAGAAATGAGAGGGAAGTTCCATTTAAATGCAGATTTCAAATGTTGGCCAAGAGCAATAAATAGCCCTGTGCTACACTGATCAGACAAACATTATCAAGTCTCTTTGTGAAAGGGGAGTTTATGTTTTCAGATTTCCTTTTGCCGTGATGAGATCCTCTTCCCTCTCGCAGCAATAGCACATTGGCCACATTTGATTTTATTTTTAAGCAGCACTTCAGAGATTATAATGGAAACACAAGCCCACCTGTTTCTCCACTGGAGCTGCACTTGACAGCCCTGTAATGAGGAACTCTGAAAATTTCTTATCCCTTCCCGCACTGACAGCCTGAAGGGTTGAGAATGTATTCAGCAGAGGGGAAACATGCAAAACCGGGTAACGCCGGAACCATTTCTCAGCGCCTGACCCCCAAATGAGTCTGCAGTCTCGTTGCTTTGGAGCTGATTTAGGGGTTAATGAAGTCGGGTGCAGCTGCAGGAAGGTCTCTGATGATAAAGGTGCTGCAGGTAGTCAAGGATGGAGCACTGGACCAGGCTGCCCAGAGGGAGTGTGGAGTCTCCTTCTCTGCAGACATTCCAGCCCCTCCTGGCTGTGTTCCTGTGCAACTTGGTCTGGGTGATGCTGCTGTGGCAGGGGGACTGGACTGGATGATCTTTCAAGGTCCCTTCCCATCCCTACAGATTCTATGATCCAGGAGGAAGTGGAGATCTGAGATGATTCCTCACATCCCAGGGCATCTCCTGAGGTTGATGTTCCCAAGCTTTGAGGAGCAGGATGTTTTCTTGCACCTAAAGGCTTCCTGGTTTTGAGATGAAGGACTGTAGGATCTTCTTTGTGAATGAATCTGGTTGATCTGAAGTTGCAACTGTTAATTTGAGAGTCCATTCATCACAGGATCAGAGAGGATTTAAGAGCTGTGTATGTAGTGTATTTACAGTATAAATCAGAAGAGCCTGTAGGTCTGAGCTTATCCTGTCAGAGGAGACACCTGAAAAAATACTGCTGGTGTCTTTATGGCTTTTTAATTTGGTGGGACAGGTTATGTACGGTGAGATATCCCATGCTTTGCTAAATCTACATCATCAGGAGATGAGCTGAGACAGCAACTGTGCTTCCGAGCGTTGCTTTCCATCCCAGTGCCATGAAAAGCATCAGAGAAGACGTAGTGGTACTTAATAGAGTTAACAGGGAAAGGTCAGCTGAGCTCTGTTTGCTGTAGCAGTGAGTAAACCTCCCAGTAACATCTGTTCCCTGTTATAGTTATAAAAATGCTACTTCATTAGATCGGGGACGGATCATGAATTAAATGGTGTGATGCAGTAAAAGGCGCAGCCGTACGAGGCTTGTCAGGGGCATGTGCTGGGAATCTGGCGGGTGGCACTCTGGGGAGCCACATGGCTTGGGGGAACAGAGACTTTTTGCTGCTGTAGCAGTGTTTGAAACCCAACCGAGGATGGAAAGGATTGAATTGTTGGTGCTGTCTGTAGACTGCCTGGTGCACTTTATTAGGATGAGTTGCTGTGTCTCAGCCTGGCTCCAGAAGACAGCTGTCTCCTCTGCTGAAAGCACACGAGCTGACAGCTCTGCCTGGCCCCCGTTTGCTCTCGTGGTGAGGAGTAGGATTCCTTTATTCTGCTGGAGAACTCTCTCCAGGGTAAGGGGAGCAAAAGCAGCTGAGTTGGGGCATCTGTCTCTCATACTGCTGTGGCTCTGCCCTGCTTGAGTGGAGTGAAAACGCTGCAGCCAGATGCTACTGGAAGAAGTTCTTTAGTAGGAGGGGAGTTGAACACTGGACCAGGCTGCCCAGGGAGGCAGTTAAGGCCCCATCCCTGGAGTCATTCAAGGTCAGGCTGGCTGGGGCTCTGGGCAATCTGTCCTAGTTAGAGATGTCCCTGCTTGTTGCTGGGAGGTTGGTCTAGATGACTTTTGGAAGTCCTTCCCAACCCTGGTGATTCTATGATCCTTCTGTCCTCATCTGTCCCTCTGTGTGTGCAGGTGCTGTGGGGCCAGGGCTGAGGGGGTTTAGGGAAGCTGCATCCCTGAGGAGCCCCTTGTCCAGCATGACTGGGTATGTGCAGACACATCTCACCGGAGAGCATCAACTCCTGCATCCCTGTCCCCATAACTTCTGCCAGCCTCTGAGGGCTGGAAAATCACTGGGGTGAGGACGTGTAGGAAAGTCATTGAAATGTGTTTTTCTCTGAGGGTTCTGTCACAGCCTCTCGTGTTTCTTTGATTATCGTTAATCATTTCTCTAGTTCTTGCTGTTAAATCATTAACTTGAAGCATTGCATTTGAAATTTGAAATTCTATGAAGCTGTGAGAATTTGTGTCTGATGGACACTGACAGCTGAAGTCACTCGGTGCTCAACAATTATTGAAGATGCACGTCCAACACTATAAACTCGTCCCGATTGTAGCCTCCTGGGGTTTGTGTGAAGGGTGTGGAAAATACGGATATTAAAAAAAGGATTTGTATTATATAAGGGATGATTATGTATTGGGATTGGAACATCCCGTGGGAAAAGATCATAGAGTCATTCAGGGTTCGCCTGATGTGGTCTCACCAGGGCAGAGTAGAGGGGGAAGAGAACCTCTCTTGATCTCCTAACCACCCCCTTTCTAATCCACTCCAGGATGCCATTGGCCTTCATGGCTACCAGGACCTATTGCTGGCTCCTGGCCACCCTGCTGTCCCCAGCCAGTTGTTCCTATGAAAATCTCAGCTTCTGAAGTATTTTGTCTCTCAGTCCTTGTGAAATCCTAAGCAGCCCTGAATCAGGCATGGCAGACTCAGGTGCTCTTGGCTTCCTCTGAAATATTCTTCTCATAATTCATACAGAAGGCAGTCTGGACGGGAGACATTTATTACGATGGGCAAGATAGAAGTGATTTTTGAGGCCAGCAAAGTTCAAAGACTTTGCTGTAAGTTTTCAGGATTAAAGATTTACTTGATGCATCTTCCCATATTTAATAGACAGGAATAGATGAAAGGGAATTTCTATAACGATTTTCGTTCATAGTTAATGATGCCACTATTAGATGAGCTTTGGCACCGTGTCCCAAGACGTGGAAGTTTCAAAACCAACCTTTTTTAAACATTAAATGACCCTTTTTCATCCGCTCCCTTTAATAAATAACGATTAGCTCAGCATCATTACCCCAGTCTGTTCTGGGGACTGGTTTAATATTTGGGAAAACGAACTGAGTCTCCCAAAAGGCAGGGGAATCTTTTCTGCTGAGGGGTTTTTTTTGACTCTATCCTGAGTTCCATCCTGAAAAGAGACCAAACAATTCTTTGTGAAAACATCAGTGCCTGAATGGCCTGAGGAAGCGATTGGAAATGCTTTGAGTTCGACTCGATGGGTGTCAGGAGGATGGAGCCAGCCTCTTCTCAAGGGTATCTGGGGATAGGACGAGGGATGCTGGGTGCCAGCTGGAACCAAGGAGTTCCATCTCAGTCTCACCAGGACCTTCTTCCCAGGGAGGGTATTGGGCTGTGTTGGTGGCAATGAAAGGTGAACGATGCTCATACACTGGATGAGCAATGAGGACCTTCAAGCTGCAAACCACCCCTTTGAGACCATGATGGTGCCACCTCCAGCATCACATCCCTGTGCTTCTCTAACAGTAGTCCCAGTTGGCTGTGTCTTCAAAATCTGTGCATCCCTTGGCTCTGCTCCCAGCCCTTGCTCTTAGGGAGGCAGGACACCTCCCATGTGTGCTTCACTCCAGCTGATTTATGTGTTTCACTCTGCTTTTCCCTCTCTAAAACCCCCATAAATCCAACAAGCCAAACGTGCTGCAGCACGACAACACATTTCAAAGCTTCACCGAGGCCCCTCGCTGCTGCGGTGAGCTCCCCGTTTCCCTGATGCACAGACCAGCAGAGCCCCGCTAATCCCCCCTTTGCTAAGCTGTGCGGGGCTGGATTCAACTCCAAGCTGCCCCTGCATCCACACCTGAGCGCTCCTGAATGGCATAGCTCCCTTTGGAGTGATTTTTGGGCAGGGAAGATAAGCCTTGGTGCCTCTTTTCATTTACACAACAAAACCCAGCGCTGCTCTTCCCTAGGTGCAACTGAAGAGCTGCCTTTGGGCAGCAGGGAGACCTCGCATTAGTGAAGAGAAACCTGCTGAGGTGCAGAAGCTGTGCCAGCGTGGAACGAGACGCCGTGATTAATGCTCAGCTCTGATTTCTTGTTGTCTTTCATCAAGAAAATAAGAATAATACCCCACGCTGCCTCCTTCTGCCTGACGCCGGTTTGAGTGGGAGGCCGGGGAGCTGAGTTCAAGAGTCAAGTGCTTTGTGTTTGAAAAATATTTGTCCCTCCCTACCCACGGCTGCCCACGGGCTTCCTGAAATATTCCAGCTATCAGCACCACGCCAATGGCTTCCACAATGAGCGGACGTTGGGGATGCTTTCCCTTGGTTGGGTTGTCAAGCAGAGCCCGGATCTGGGTGGCTCGGGGGCTGCACAGCTGGGTGTTCCTCTCCAGGAGCTCTCAGAGCTGTGATGGGTGCTTAACCCCTCCCGCCAACATGACTCTTATCTCATGTGCTCTGTTTATCATGGAATTNCCCCAGCCCTCTGACAGCCCCTCTCAGGGGTTGGGAGGTCACTAGAAGCTCCCCCTGGAGCCTTCTCCTCTTCAGGCTGAGCAATCACAGCTCTCTCAGCCTGTCCTGGAGAGGTGCTGCAGCTTTTCACAGCATTTTCATGGCTGTGAGCCAACGATGCAATATCAATGCTCAGAGGTGTGGTGATTGCATCCTGCTCCATATGGATCTAGAGGAAACATGACGGCGCAGTAGCCAAGGGCTGACTTGAGCAATGAGCTCAAGGTGAGTCAGGTCTGCAGGTCTGACTATGGATCAGTCATCTTACCTCTATCAGTAGTGGGCAGCTTGAGTCCCTGATGCTCTCCTGTGGGACAGCTGGCTGCCAGGACCTCCCCTTGTGCGAGACCTCTGAAAAGGAGAGGCTGAGAGCTTCTTGCCCCAGCAGATCCTCAGAGAGTGGCGAATAGCTGCAAACAGTTTGCAGCTTCATTACAGACCTTCTGAGCACCGACTGTGCTTACAGAGTCTTTCATACGGGAGGATCTCTCCACAGCTTCGCCTGACCCTTTCCTCCATGCAGAGAAAACTCCAGGGTACCTCGCCATCGATTCTTGTTGAAAAAGTCACGTTTACAGGTCAATCGTTGCTAAATCACTGTTTGATATCAATAACTGTATGGTTACCTCTCTCCCGAGAGTTAAATGTGAATCCATTCACAACAGGGGCGAGCGGGTGCCTGCGCTGAGGTGGGTGATGGGCACACGACCTCCGCTGTGTAGGTGGCCACGTCGTGCTGCAGCACACGGGCAGGTACCGCATCTGCTGCTGCAGAGCTCTCACCACCAACGTGTCTGGCAGGAGCTGGGAGGTGGGCGAAGCACTGGGGAAGGCAGGATATGCTAACAATAGCGGTGTGACACCACGGCGGCTGCTTGCGTGGCGGCGGGGAACCAGGGGGCATGGGGAAGCGTGGCTGAGCCTAACCGCTGCCAATACCTTTCCCCCCACAGCTGCCATCCTGGATGACCCCATGGAGTGCAGCAGAGGGGAGAGGCTCTCCATCACCTTGGCCAAGAACCGCATCAACCGCGCACCCGAGCGGGTGGGCAAAGCCAAAGTGGAAGTGGACATCTTTGAGCTGCTGCGAGACAGCGAGTATGAGACAGCAGAAACCAGTAAGTACCCCTCCACGTCGCTGGTCCTGTCCCAGGTCTTCTCTCCAGGAGGCACAGCACTGTACCCTCAGAGGGTAGTGGTGTGACAGCCAACAGCTTACTCGGGGTAAAAAGCTCCTCTCTGCTCCTCTGTCAGCACTGGAAGGATCAACCTGGACCAGTGTGACCTGGGTCTCTGCAAAGCTCCAGGGCTGCCCTCATTCAAGACCAGTCTTTATGGTGGTCTGGGCAACCTGGTCTAGTGAGTGATGGCCCTGTTCGCTGCAGGGGGTTTGGACTAGATTCCCTTTAGAGGTTCCTTCCAACTCAACACAGCCAGGTGTGCTGCAGGGGTTTGCTCTGGTCTGGATGTGGCTGCAGCATCCTCTGTGGGGTCTTTAGCAGCTCTTCGGCTGTGCTGAGCAGCAGCAAGGGCTGCTCCTGCCTGGGTGCATCCACCACAGGGGCAGGTAAGGGGAGATTTGGCTCTGAAGATGAGTGCTGAGACCAGTTTTAATTCCAGGGTTTAAGCAAGGTGAGCCCTGGCACAGACTGAGAGGGAGTGAGAGGAGGTTTTGTAATCACTGCCCCATGCTGTGGCTGTGGGATGATCTAAATGATGTTTTCAGGTGCCTTCCAACCCCGAACGTTCTGTGTGATTGGGATCCCCAAAAAGCTTTGCTGCTCTTCAGCTCAGCAGCTTGAGACAAGTCATGTTCTTTAATCTGTGTGTCCTTAAGCAGAGGTAGCAGCACAGGGGGGTGATGCTGCCTTGTGAGGAACTCAGTGATGTGCAAATAAGAGTCTGGGCGAGTGGAGTGGAGTGAAGTTATTTTTAAAGCCCCGTGGAACGCTGTGTCAGCAAACACAACGGCTCTTCCTGGGGGTTGGGTTTTAGCTCTGGGTTTGTTTACACAAAGAGAAGTTTTCAAATTAGGGATTAAAGAAGAGCTAATTGTCAAAGAGCCTGATACTTCCCACGTTGTCTTGAAGTCACAGCGTCGCAGAGTGTTAGGGATTGGAAGGGACCTTGAAAGATCCTCCAGTCCTTCTGCTACAGCAGGATCCTCTAGATCCAGTGGCACAGGAGCAGCCCAGGTGGGTTTGAAGTGTCTGCAGAGAAGGAGACTCCACAACCCCCCTGGGCAGCCCCTGCCAGGGCTCTGGCACCCTCATCGGGAAGAAGTTGCTTCTCCTCTTGATGTGGAACCTCCTCTGTTCCAGCTGACACCTGGTGCCCCTTCTCCTACCATTGGGTGCCCCTGAGCAGAGCCTCACTCCTTCCTCCTGACCCCCACCCTTTCAATACGGGGGTCCCCTCTCAGGCTCCTTTTTCCCAGCTTCCTCACCCTTTCCTCAGCAGGGAGATGCTCCCCTCCTTAAGTCCCTCAATGCAAACAGTTCTCTGCTGTAGTTAATTCTCTGGATGTCCACCACGTGAGGAATAAAAAAGTGATGATGCTGGGTGTCCTGCAGACCTCTCAGGAGCCTGAGTGAATGAACTCAGGGAAAAGAAAAGGCTTCTTTATAGTATTTATTTATTTATT
>VZRI01004036.1:82334-140966 GCA_013397515.1 Upupa epops | reverse complement strand
CTCTCTGCACAGAGGGATGATGACTTCCCCGTATTGATGGACTGGGAAGAGCTGGACCAAGGACACGTGAGCTCATGGTGTGGTTGCTTCTCCTCTGCCACAGTGAATCCCAGCGCCCCCAGAGAGCTGCTGGCTTGCCCAGAGCACTGAGAGCACCAAGGCCTCGGCACGGGAGCTCCAACACGCAGCTGCCTTCATACCCTGGGATTCACTCTGCTCTTCACACACCCAGTGTGGATCCCAGGCCTGTGGGCAGCTTTAACTGTGCACAGTGGTCCTGCCACCTCCTCGTGGGGGGACCGAGGACCCAGGGAGGAGATGCTCAGGAGGAAAGAAGCGGCCACATCAGCAGCCTGTTTGTCTTGGGCTTGGCAGCTCCTGCGATGCCAGGGGAGAGAAGTGCCCAGCCCCTGCTCACAGAGCAAGCAGAGTAAACTCAGGATCCTAGAGGAGCCCCCAGAGCAGGGAGCTGGAGTGGGAATTCAGTGCTGATCTGCTGTGCAGGTGCCTCTGCTGCCGGGCTGCGGTGCCGTTTACTTTCCCCGTCAATGTATTCAGGAGTGTGCCTGCCTTTGTTAACTCATCTGCTCCTCTAAGGTGTTTGCAGAGCTGCTGACCTTCTTTGCAGGAGCGTGTGACAGCAGAGCTGCAGGAGGACGGCTGCGCTTGCCAGCCCTCACTCCTTTTTGGGGTTTCTCCGTGTTTGCTTTCCCCTTCCCCGGGTGAAATCCAGGCAGGGAGCTCCCCCAGCAGAGCCGGGCAGTCTGCCTGTGCCGGTCCAGTCTGTGGGCTGAGTAGACCCTAGGGCGAGTTCGGCCGAGCTGATGCAGCACTTGAGGCAAGCATCGCACGTAGCCCCCTCTCCCAGTCCCTCCTGCAGCGAGGGCCCGGTCACTGTCCACCTTCACCTGAGGAGATGAGGAGGACCGTTCGTTCTCCGCGAGGGGCTGAGGCCCTGCCGTGGTTTTGATGAAGCAGCGGGATGAAGGCAGAGCTCTGCTTTCCATCGCCCGTCCGTGTTTGAATTTCAGCTCCTCCCCTGCACCCTGGCAGCCGTTCGAATCGAGTGTCAAAGGCTGTTTCCACAATTATGGTTTGCCTAATGGTCCTTTTGTTGTAATTCATAGGCTAATAGAAGTCAGAGATGGAAAAGACCTATTAGATTATTGAGTCAATGCCCTGCAAAGGCAGGATATAATCTCCTCCGACAGAGGAGGTATCGGGTATTATTAACCAGATTTTACACTTGATCTTAGCTAAATTGCGCTTAGTAGTCACCGGGCTCCTTGTGCGGTGCAATAACAGCGGCTCCTTTCGGGGCTGCCACAGGCTCTCACGCCGGCGTTCCTGGGGATGGCCCGTGGCCGCGCGTGCTTTGCGAAGGGAAGTGCTCTGCTCCTGCCGGACAGCAGCTCGGGGCACACAGGAGAAGGAGCGAAGGCCATCCCCTACCTCTGGAGAAGGTGTTCCTGTGTGAAACACTGGCTTTGCAGGGAAAGGAGAGGTGAAGAAGCAAAACCTTCTCACCCCTGCAAGAAGCAGCTCTTGGCTGAGAGAGTGGTTGGGCACTGGACCAGGCTGCCCAGGGAGGGGATGGAGTCCCCATCCCTGGAGGGGTTTAAAAGCAAAGAGCCCCTGAGGCCATGGTTTGGGGTTGGGGAGCTGTTGGGGTGAGGGCTGGGACCCTGGAGGTCCCTTCCAGCCAGGAGGACTCCACGGTTCCATGATCAGCAGTGAAGCTGCAGGAAAGCCAGCTGGTCCTGATTTGGTTCTGAGCTGAACACGAGGGGATTTGAAATACGAAGGGAGCCCCACTTAAACCACAGTAAAAGATCCAGAGAGAACCAGTGGACCATAATGTCTTCACCTGGAGCTGGTCGGGTGGATGCGGGAGCCAGCACCTTGCCCAAGCCCTGGAGCAGACTTAGTCACCTCATGCTCCGGAGCCTGGGAAACTGGGGTGCTGCAGCATGGAGGCAGCGCTGAGCTCCAGCAGCCTGGGGACAGCATCAGCTGCTGTGTGTCCTTGCTCTGAAGGTGATCAGCGCAGGAGCCTCTAAGGCTGGGGCTTGGGCAGAAGCCACCAGTGCCTGTGACCCTCCCGGGCATCGCTGTGTCACCTCCTCCCGGCTCCACTGTAGTTTTCATGCGGCTGCTTAGGAGAAGCGATGGAATCGACAGGCAGGATGCGACTGCTCTGCCCTCAGCTCCTCCTTTACCCCACAGCCTTTCTTCTCCATCTCTTGTGGGTGCTGGAGAGGTGTCTGAGGGCACAGAGAACACAAGTCCCAGCCTGCCCACCCGTGCAATCACTGTTGCTCGAGGGGTCTGAGGAGCAGCTCTTGTTTGAGGGGCTCCATTACCTCTCTTTCCTCCCGTCCCTTCTAGGAACCGATGCAGCACCCGAGGCTGGGCTGCCTCCGTCACAGGAGCTGGGCAGTGGGGCTGCTGCTGTTCCAGCTGGTGTCTCCGTGGGCTGGGAGGAAGGAGGAGTGACGGGGGCTCAGCGCACAGTTTGGGAAGCACTTGGTGAAGTGAGAGCTGCAGCAGGAAGGGCATGGTGCCTCACGAAGGGGTGATAGAGGCAGGGGAGCTTTGCTGACTGGGAAGGCTGCTGCTGACGGCTCCTCTGGGGTACAGACAATCCCTCGGGTTTGAAACTCGAGGTTACTCTGGGTTCCTCGCTGTGGGACCCTTGCCCAAGCCCCACTGCAGAGACACCTCCATGACTGCTCTGTGTGCGTTGGGTTATGCCCAGCCTCAGCTGTGCCCTCCAGGCAGCCTTCAGAGGGCTGCGACTGATTCCTCTTGTTAGGGGATTTGGGGGGGGTGTGGGGGTGTTATTGTCTTTGCATAACTGAGCTGAGCCTGGTGGTGTAGAGCCTGAGCTCCAGGTTGGTGTCAGCAGTGCCGTCAGGCACTCGTCCCATAACAAATGCTTTGTGGAGGAGGCCAGGGAGAGTCCGGCCATCCTTCCGTGGAAGGAAAAGGTCACCAGCTCTGTGGGAAAAATGGGGACAGGAGCACTGCAAAGCCTGGGCAGAACGTTCCGATGCTCTCAGGCGGAACGGTAGCAGCAGAGATTATTGCAGCACTGGGTTTAAGCACTTTATAACCTCATGTGCCTGCAAGGATAAACCCGTAGCGAGCTGGTTTACGGCATCGTCCTTCCTGCCGCTCTTGCCATGGGAACCTCCGAGCCCGGCAGCTGCCGTCTCCAAGAGAACCCCACGGTGTTGGTGCCCTCAGTGACGTTAAGCACCAACCCCATCACATAAATCGAAAGGCAGCCCCTAAAACCAGCTGATGGGGACGTTGGGGTACCCACACAGGTGAGAGCTGTGGCTGGTTCCCAGGAGGAGATGGGCAGGGACCCCTCTCTCCCTTTCGGGCGCTTGCGGATGCTGTGGGTTGATCCAAGCCAAAGCTTCTCATCCCACCCGGACGGATGAAGAAGCAGAAGGACCCTTTGAGAGGTTTCTAGGCTCTCCTGCAGTTGCTATGAAGCTCATTGATTTCCACACAGCGGGGCTGGGGGCCGAGAGCCTCATCTGAGATACGGGAGGGCATGCGGGGCCGGCTCTCCCTCGCCCTTCATTTGCCACTAGGGCAGCTGCTCTGCCCTGCACAGGGCTGGGCTGTCGGGGAGGAAGGAGAAACGAGAGAAAGGACGAGGCTAGTGCCTGTGCTTGGTGCAGGTCCAAGGGAGATGTCCCTGTGTGGGGACTCCTCCGTGCACGGCACTGAAAGGGTCTGCTCCGTCCTGAGCGCACGCATTCCCCCTGTAGCAGGTACGCCGACCGAGTCTTGGCGGTGCCCTTTACCTGTCAGACTGTATTTGATCTAAGTTCTCCTCCTCGGGGTCTGGAAGAAGCTTTAAAACCCATCTCTGAGAGGTGCCTCAGGGACCCCGAAACAGCGGCAGCCGGCTCTCCCGAAGCATTAATGGGGAAGAAGCGACGCGTCTCCCCGAGGCACCGGCGTGCGCCCGCTGCTGCCCGAGCAGCCAGAGCATCGTGTGCCCACGGGTGATGGAGCTCGGCTTTGTTTTGGGGTCAGGAAGGGGGCTTTGTCTGTGCTTTCCTTGCTTGCCCTGTCTGGAGGGTAGCTGGGCAAACGGTTCCAACTCGGACGCTGTAATGCCATTCAGAGTCTCTCGTAGCCACCCCGTTGCCCGACTCCTTAGGGAGGCTGACAGCCCTAGGGAGCTTTTGGGATGATTAGGAGATGTGGAGACGTGAGGGACGCGGTCTGTGGGATCTCAGGGGGGTGCTGTGGAAGGGCTGCACCCTGATCCTCACGCTGCTTGGTCCCGCTCAGCACACAGAGGACCTAGAATCAACCTCCTCGCATTGATTACCAGGAGCAGGGGCTCTTCTCTGTTCCTTAAGCTGAAGACATCCAAGAGAAGGTCTAGAAGGAGTTTGTTTCTCCTTTCCAGCTACGGGGAGCAGGGGTAAAAGTCCAGAGAGGTGCAGGGAGGAGGACACTGCGCTGTGTTCCCGCTGCTCGGAGAGCAGGCAGGGCGGCTCAGCCCTTCGTGCACGATCAGATGGCCCTGAGGTCGCTCCCATATATCTCCCTGACTTTTCAGGGCCAGACCTCCCCGTCACTCACGGGTGAAGCCGGCAGCTGGGACACGGGAAGCTGAAGTGCTCTTGAGCTAGGGCCAGCAAATTTACAGCCTGGCCACCTCCTTCATCTCAGTAGGAAAACATGAGTTACGAGCGGAGGCTGTTGATCAAAGGTCTGCTTGGAACTCCGCAGCACCATCTAAGCTGCAGGAATCATGCGGTGGCTGCTGCCTTGGACCTTGCTCTGTTAGGCCTGGCCTCACCACAGCGGTAGCGCCGGCCTTGAGATGCAAGGAGACTCTATCCCAGAGCAGTGAGCGATTCTGCTGACTCAGCGGATGCTCTGCTGAATGGACCTGCTAAAGGGCACGTGTGGCTCCTCAGACCCGCGGGCATCTGGCTCCTCGGGCTGTGGGCTGCTCCATCCTCATCCCGGAGAGCCGGAGCCATCAATCTTCTCCAGAAGCAGCCTGGCTGGGTGTTAATAAAGCTAAAGGCCAAGAGCAGACACAGCTGAAGGGGGCTCTGCGGGAGGAGCCGTAGGTACAGCCAGGGCTGGGGAAGGTCCTCGCTGCCATCAGCTGCAAACTGTGAGGTGTGAGCAGGCACCTGCCCACCTGACGGGCAGCGTTGGTGCTCCTGGCATCACCCCTGCACTAGCATGACTGTCTGCGTGGTGCTCAGGGTGTCGTCCCAGACAGCGGGACCCAGTGCTCCTGTCCTGGCAGCTGTGTCTCCAAGTGACCTGCAAACGTGGTCCTTAGGCCAGGGAAACGGAAATCTCCCCTGAAATCCATCGGGTTCGAAGCCCCTCCTGAGAGGGGCTCCCCAGCATCAGCCAGAGCAGAGCTGGGACGCAGCTGGTCGAGCAGAGGTGGTGGTTTGTGTTTTCTATAGACAGTTTGTGCTGCTGGGTCCAACTGGACTCAGTGGTGCTGAAGGTCCCCTCTGGCCAAACAAACTCTACGATTCGGGGAATCAGGGGGTAGATGGAGGCGCTTGGAGACACCCTGGGTGCTCACAGGGGGAGCCTGCAGCTTCCCTAGGGACCTGCACCAGTGGCGAATAAAGAGCCGTGGAAATCCTGGAGTCTGATTTTGCTCTGTGCAGAGGGGTTGATCATTTATTAAATCAGAAATGGCGAGGTGCTCCAGCCCTGGGAGTGCTCAGTGACAGCTTGGATGAGGACTGGAGTGGCCTGCGCTATTGGAAGATGGCCCTACCCGGGCAGAGGGGGGGTGTCCCTACCCTGGCGGGGGGTCTGGTGGCACTAGACAGCCTCTAAGGTCTCTTCCAGCCCACTGATTTCATCCTCCAGTTGTATTCATTTATTAATCCTCAGGATGGATAATTGCAGTGGAAGCAGAAACAAATACAAGTGCAGTTTGAACATAGAACCATAGGATCACAGCATCCTCCTGGCTGGAAAGGAGCTCCAGGGTCACCCAGCCCAGCCCTCACCCCAACAGCTCCCCAAACCCCAGACTGTGGCCTCAAGGGCTCCAGCTCCTCGGTTTTTAACCCCCTCCAGGGCTGGGGACTCCAGCACCAGCCGGTTCCAGTGCCCATAGAAGCACCAAGACCAAGCAGGTCTGTACTGCAGGTCTTGAGAAGGAGACCCTCAGTCTCACGGTCCTAAGAGGCACTGTGTTCCTGCAGCTGCTCTGCCCAGCCCCACAGCCTTGGAACAAGCCCTGCTCACCAGGTGGTCCTCACTGCTGCCTGGAGGCTCCTGCTTCCCCTCCTTCCCCCGCAGATGGATTTATTTTTAGCCACCCATCCCTATGGTAATCTCTCTCCTGGTTAATCCTGCTTGGAAGTAGAAGGGCGCTGGCTGGAGTGTCAGATATTCCCAGGTAGCATCCCGGGAATAACAGCAGCCATGCCTGAGGAGTGGGCCAGCAGCCCTGGGAGCACCCAGCCGGGCACAGGGGAAGGAAACCCCCTCCTCCTGCTGGTCAGGGCTTTGGGCTGGGGGAGAGCTGGGAGAGGAGACCCTCGCAACAGGCTTCTGCTTTGGAAAGTCATGGCCACTCAGTTCCACTGGACGGGACCTCAGGCACTCTCTCCCTGCCTTTCAGAGGAGATGGCCTGTGGCCACCAGGAGAGCTAAACTCTAAGCTCTGGGTAGCTTTATACTGCAAATCTGATGGGTTTGCACCGAGCTTTGCCCCCGCGTGGAGCCCAACAAACCCCCCAGGCCCCACGACCCCACACAGCGGGTCTGCTCCCCACCCCGATATCTAAATAGCTCTCAGCATCACTCACGCAGACCCCTCCTTGCTGTGCGCAGAGGCAGCCCAACGTGAGCTCGGTCTGGGGGGTCACCCCGAGCACGCGGGTGACCGGGCTTTGCTGGTGGGTACTGGGCTAGTGATCCTAGAACCTTTGGTGGGCTGGTGCCCAACAGCCCCCCAGGAACCCTTGGGGAGGTGCAGGCAGGACGCTCCGGGTGTCAGAGCAGCTGGGTGAAGCGGCCCTGCCTGGTTGCCAGAGCACATTTAATGCTTCTGCTCCATCAAAGATCGCTTCTTTCCAGGGAGAATTAAAGCCAACGGGATGCGAACGGCCCATATGCAGCAACCCCGAGCAGTTACTCTTACGATTACGAGGAAGATAGTGATAATTACCATGGCAATTTGTTCCTTTATGGATGAGGTTTCTCCAAATAGATGCAGAAATCTCTCCTCCCCGTCTCTGTACCCTTCTGTTTAGCTTTTCCCCGAGATAAAGGCTTCACAGCAAACACTTTAGGGAAATTGATGGTGCTCACAGCAAAGCTCCCACCCTTTTCACCGCTCCAGCAGCTACCGACACACAAGGCTGTCCCCAAGAGCCCCCACTTCCCACTGAGCAGCCAGGGGGATCACCCAGAGCAGGGAGAGGTGTACCAGCGCATCAGCAGCCCTGTGGTGGCTTCGAAGGAGCATGGGGTCTGGCTGCTGAGAGTGCCAGGGTTACCCTGCAGCTCTGCTCGGGTGCTGAGCTCGGCTTTACCCCTGCAAGGGCGCTGCCCTGGCTCATCCAGCCCAGATGCTCTCCTGCTGACCCAGCCCGGCTCTGGGAGTCACTGTTAGTGCCGAAGGAAAGCCCGTCCGGCTCCCCCGGGGAGGCTGGAGGCAGCAGTGGTTGTTTACCAGGAGGACTGATCCCTCCAGTCCATTATGCAGCAAAGGCACCCGAATGGATGGGACAAGGTGCTTTAACCGGTGGAACCCGGCTGGCTGGGCTGCGCGTGTTCACCAGAGCAGCCGAGCCTCGGCCCCTGGGTTGGGGTCCTCCTGCCCAGTTGCTCAGCAGCAGGAACTGGAATTTCTGCTTCTGGACTTCTGCTCTAAACCTGGCAGATGCCAGCGTTACCATCTGCAGTGGATGGTGATGCTCGACCCGAGGCAGAGCTCGTTTAGGGTCTGATTAAACATCCTCTGCCTCAGGTGCCCCATCACGGGGTGGAGGTGTGAGAGCAGGGTGGGCAGGGAAAGGCACCAGCTGCTCCCCGGGGAGCTTCAGGTGCCGTGGGTTTGGAGTCACCCTTCTCCCTCCCTACAGCTGCAGGTATATAATGAGGGTTAGGGGGCTGCTGGGGTTTCTACTCAGTTCCCCTGGTCCTCATGCTGCAGCTCTGGGCTCTGGTGCCTCAGACCACATCACTGTCCTCAGACCACACTGATGTCTTCATCCCACGTTCTTTGGAAGTCACGAAGAGTTTCCTGATGGAGCTTCTCCCGGAGGCACCGATAGTGGGTAGGGATTGTTGTACCTATACCTGTCTCCTGTCTCACCTTTAGAGAGAGGCTTTCCCTTTGCTGATAGAATTTGGCTCTGGTTTCCTCACAGAGCCCAAGGCTGCGGGTGGCTCCAGACCATGGCCACGACTCACAGCCGATGGCTGTGCTCAGTTTAAGAGCTGCAGTGGGATCCTTGGGAGTCCTGTGGCTCCACATGGTCCTAGGGGTTTACGTTGACTGCTGCTGCTGCTCATATGGAACCCGGGCTGTCTGTGCTCACACCCAGGCGTGCAGGAGGCAGGGGAGTATTCATAGTCAACAAACCTCAGCGCCTTAGAGAGCAGGACAGAAGGGGAAGGGAAGATGACTGAGGTGGGGTCTTGCCTTGGGAAGGGTCTGCAGGGTTGGGAGCCCTGGCCAGGTGATCCCAGCACCCAGGTCTGGTGTCTATCTCTCTTCTGTGCCAAAGGAGGTGCTGGCACAGCAGGGAAGAGACTGGGAAACGCAGCTCGTGACAGTACCCCCCCTGTAACACTGAGTTCATAAGGCAGGGGGGTGGGAAGGGGGCTGGAACCCTGCAGGCTGTGTCACCCGGGGCACAGCACAGCTTGGTGAAGCCCCAGGAAGGGTGGTCTCACCCTGCAGCGGATGGTAGCTGCTCCTGAGACGTTGCCTGCCAGGCCTTCCCCTGCTGGAGCGGGTGAGGTGGTTTTGTAGCTGCTCGCTGGGTTATAGCAGCAGCAGCCTGCTGTGATAAACGTGATAAACTCCTGGCGGGCACAGGCAGTAGAGCTAGACCTTTCCTCTCCGTGAGCTTCACAGCTCTGACTCCTGTGCTCTCATAAGACACTCAAAGCTTGGTCTGTGGGAGCTGCTTGCTGTGTCTGTGGGTATCTGTTGGGGCTGGGGTGAAGAGCGATGCTGAAGGCTGCTCTTTGTCGCTGCTGTTGTCATCCTCCTGATGCTCTACTGGAGGCATCGTCTTTAATGCGACAGACACCCAGGGCCTGTGAGCTCGAGGGATCTGGGGACCTATCGGACTCTTTTGTTTCAGCTAAAGGTGACTCTCTCTCTCTCTCCTTCCAAGTTTCTTTGTCTAAAATACAAACCCTAGCAGGAATTAGGCTTCAGAGCGTGTTGAAGTACCAGAGCTTGCTCTCCAGGAAAGCTCAAAGGCTTTTCAAGCTCCCTGGTAGTTGTTTATGAGAGGGGCTCGTTAAGAACCCAGCTGTCTGTGTCAGCTCTTCTCTGGTTTAGGAGGTAGAGCAGGAATGGTTTCATGCTTTCTCTGCTGACAGAACAGCCCTCTCCCACCCTTTTCAGTTGCCGGCTTCCTTAGGGCTATCTGCCCTTTGCTACTTGTGTTAGCACTTGCTCATGCCCTTTCCACCCTACAACCTCTCTCAGATTGAGAGGTTTGCAGGTTGGGAGGGACCTCAGGGGTCATCCAGTCCCAGCTCTTCCAGCAGGATCCAGGTGAAAGGAGCTGGCCCAGAGCCCTGTCCAGCTGAGCCTGAGCACTGTCTGCAGCTGAGCAACCCCCCCACCCTTCCCCTTGGAAGACCCTTACACTGTCTGACAGCTCTCAGTGGGAACAACTTCCCTCTCCAATCCAGTGGGAATCTCTCCTGGAGCAACTGGTAGCCATTGCCCCTTGGCCTTTCTCCAGGACTCCTTGTGAGAAGGGATTCTCCATCCTCCTGGCAGCCCCCCTGGATGGACTGAAGCATCGCAATGAGGTCCCCCCTCATTCTCCTCAAGGCTGGACAGACCCAGTTCTCTCAGGCTTTGTTCAGATGGGAGGTCTTCCAGTGCCCTGCCTGCCCTTCTGGACCCTCTCCAGTCTAGCAGGGACCACAACTGAACTCAGTACCCCCCTGACTGAAGAGGGGATGAGGGGGAGAAGCCATTGAGCGAGGCAGGCAGTGAGCAGGTTCCAGCTCAGCTACGGAAGCTGTAATATAAAGAGGTCAGGCAAAGGTGCCTGACTATGTAAACTCCATCCCGAAGCCTTCAGGTGGACCAGAGGGTGGTGTTTGAGCTCTGTGCCCTCAGTGGATCTCATCCTGAAGTCACTGCAAGTTCCTGTGCTTAGCAGCGGTGTGGCTGGTGGCAAGTGATGGCCCAAGTAATAACGATGCAGGAGCTAGAGCAGTGTGAGAAGGCTGACAACAACAGCAGACCCCCTGTGATGTCTGGAGTGGGGCTGCCCCACTGATCCTGGGGTATCAGTCACACAGTCACAGAGTCCTTAGGGATGGGAAGGGACCTGGAGAGATCACCCAGTGCAGTCCCCCTGCCACAGCAGGATCCCCCAGACCCAGTGGCACAGGAACACAGCCAGGCGGGGCTGGAACGTCTGCAGAGAAGGAGACTCCACAGCCCCCCTGGGCAGCCCCTTCCAGGGCTCCGGGACCCTCCCTGGGAAGAAGGTCCTGCTGAGATGGAGAGGGAACCTCCTCTGCTCCAGCTGGCACCCAGTGCCCCTTGTCCTGTCCCCAGATGCCCTTGAGCAGAGCCTGGCTCCATCCTCCTGACACCCACCCCTCACAGACTGAGAGACAGCAATGAGGTCTGATTGCAGTAGTTGTTTAAAGGAGAGGGTGAGGTTGGCTGTCAGGAAGCCCTTCCTCAGGGAAAGGGTGCTCAGAGCCTGGACTGGACTGCCCAGGGCAGTGGGGGAGTCCCCGTGTCTGGAGGTGTTGAAGGACAGCCTGGCTGTGGCCACTGTTGTGATGTTAGGGGCTGGGCTGGATGAGCCTGGAGGGCTTTTCCAGCCTCAGCCACCCTGTGATGGAGTGACGTGAGGTTTGCTCCGTGCGAAAGCTCTGCTGCCTCTGAGCTGGAGGCTGGACCCGCTCGTTCTCGCCCTTTCCAGGAGCTCCGTCCCGCCAGGGCCCGTGGCTGAGAGGCACCCAGTCACAGGCAGGGTGTAAAAGGTTGATAAATCACAGAGAAGATGGACTTTTATGTGGAAAAAAATGCATTCAGCATTTTTTCCTGAGCAAAGTATGCAGAAAACCTGCTTAAATGGGGCATATAATTTTTAATGAATCAGACCCTTTCTCCTAGGAAATGAAGCAAGTATGATAAATACGATGGAAGCGGGTGACTATCTAGGGGCTGGTAATCAAATCGCGTTTGAAATCCACCTGAGGGCTCCTGTGAAAGGCAGTAGCTCAAAAGGATTGGTCTCTGGGCCGGTGGACGTTGAGGAATGTGGGATAGATTGAGGGAATTTGATCGTCATCAGTTAGCACGGAAGAGGGGGGGCTCTGGAAGTGCAGAGCTGCTGGGGGAGCGACTGGAAGGCACTGGGTTTCAGTAACCAGCAGCCCAGTGGCCTGGGATGTTTACTGGTAGGGACTCCACTGGTGACTTGCTGGGGGATGCCTGTCCTGCGGGAGAACGTCCCCTGTCTGAGCTCCTTTACTCCACTGAAACTGGTGTTTGCTGGATGCAGGCACCCCAAGCTCAAACCCCTGCTGAACCCCCTGGTTCAGACCAGAACCCCCTGTCTGGGGGGAGCCAGCTGACCTGCCACTGTTGTTTCGGTACCTGGTGAGATGTGGGGTTCCCTGCAGTGGCTCCTCCTCAGGGATGGTACCCGTGTGCTGTGGGTGCAGACGCTGAAAGGGTCAGCGGAGGGAGAGCCTGGGATGCTCCCAGCTCTGGACCATTAAATCTGTGGCTGCAGTTCTGATTTCTCTCCTCTTACAGAACCCAGGAGGGAGGTTAAATAACTTCCCTCGGTCCTGATGAAGCAGGGCTGCTGACAAACGCGAGTGTTGTGCAAAGTCCATCTGTTACTGTCTTGTCAGCTCCTACCCGGGGGCTGAGGGACTCTGCACTGGAGACGGGGCTGGGAGGGAGCTGAGAGTGCACCCAGCGCCAAGCCCCTGCCGTGGGCAGTGATGCCTCTCATCAGACTAGGCTGCCCCCTCCAACCCCCCCTTGGTTGCTGCTGGGAGGGGATGGCTGATCTCGATGACAGGGACACGAGCACACGGGGTGCTCTCTGTGCCACAGAAGGACCATGCTGCACAGGCCAAGAGCTTCCTTTCCCTGTCTTGGCTGGGGTCACCAGTTTACACAGCTCCAGTGACACAGACTGCCTGTAACAGCCCAGGAGGCAGCAGGGGCTGGGAGCAGGCGGGGCAGGAGGAGCCCCCTATGTGAGAGATGCTAAAGGTTCCCTTTTAAAACCCAAATGGAGTGTCCTGTGAGCACTTGGGGTAGGAAGGACCCTGTGCAACTGCGAGGGTAGATAGGGCTGTCCGTGTTTGGTCTTTACTGTCTTATCAATGTGTTCAGTCTGTGTCTGGAGCAGTCCTGTACCCCCCCGTGCTGCCCACAGTGTTAAGTCCTGGTGGCCCATTGCTGCCTTCTCCGGTGACCTGGACACAGAGCATCCAAAGTGCTGGTCGTGGCAATCCCAAGCTCAAGCGAGCGAGCCTTTCTGTGCCACTCGCCATCGCCCTGTGGCATCTGCAGCCACCCAGCAGCCCTCCCTTGGTATGGTTTCTGCAGGGGATGCGTGTGAGTGGCACTGGGATGCTGGTTGTTGCGGGTGGCTGCCTGGCTTGGGCAGGGTAGCTGCCTTCTCTCTCTCTATCAGGAGAGTTCTCCAACCCTGGCCTCACACTTCATTTGCCACCTGCACTGCCATCCTGGTGCCCATTTATTGAGTTTCTCTTGGCTTTTAGAAATCCTCTGGGTGTCTTAGAGCTTCTCATGTTCCAGTTATTTCCTCCTCTAAGATTGACTGCTGTGATGGGAGGTGGAAACCAGCAGGATTCTCCTCCTGTCCTGCTGGGGTTGTGGTGCCTTTGGTGGAGCAGGAGAGGGTTTTGTGTTCTAACCCCTCGCTTGGGCATCTCAGTGCAGGTGGTGCTTCCTGGGGGGGCTCACTGAGGAGCTGCACTGAGAGGGTCTTGCAGGGTCCCTCCTAACTCCTAAGCTCAGACTAAAAAGCTTCCAGCACTTCCTTCTGCGATTAGAGACCTAAGGCCCTGGTGGTGCCCGCAGCAGGCGTGACTCGAGGGTTGGCACGTGGCACTGGGGTTAGGGTGGGTTTAGGGTCTGTGTGGGTGACAGTCGTGCCCATCTCGTACTCAGCCTGTGTCTAGAGCAGACTGCTTTTAGCCTCTGATGGGGCAGAGCTGATCTGGAAACTTCTGTGCTTGAGTTGGGAGGCTTTTGACCTCCCGTGTGACAGCGGTGGAAGCCAAACCCCACTGGCTGGAGGCGACTCCTGAGTGTGGGGTCTTCAACCTCTCCGAGGGTTTGAGGGCCAGAGCAGTCAGTCACTGGAACTGTCACTCCAGGGAAGCGCTGGGGTCCCCAGCCTCGGACAGGTCTAAGATCCAGCTGGGAGGGGTGCTGGGGTGGGCTCTTGCCAAGGGAGGTTGGATCTGCCTGTCCTTGAGGTCCCTTCCCAGCTGGTGCTCCATCATCCTGCGGCGAGGCTGAGCCCCAAGGGGCCCCAGGCTTCACACCCCCGCAGAGTCACAGTCCCTTAGGCTGGAAGAGACCCTTAAGATCCTCGGGAGCAAGCTCCTGCAGAGCTCCTTTAGTTGTGAGGCTGGGAAGCGGAGGGTTTAAGGGCACAGGGAGGTGTTGGGGGGGTTGTTTTGCAGGGCCTGGTGATCGTGCCCCATCGTGGTGTCAGTGCAGCGTCTCTCTTGCCTTCGCTCGGGGGTGCGGGCTCACATGGGCTGCCCAGCTGCCTGGCTCTATGGACCAGCAACGCACCAGCCACTTCTATAAACAACGGGGATGCAGCCAAGCGAGTCCTATTAGGCTGTTTGTTTTGATCTCGCTGGTTCCAGGGTAGAGCCGCGGAGCTGCGGAGCCGCTGTGCGTCCACGCTCAGCAGAGACACAGAGCCATGTGCGGCAGCGAGGTTATTGGCTGGGCTGCTTCAAAAACACACCGAGCCAGGAGGGATAATTGCTTCAGCTAGGATGCTTTGGGCTCTTTAAGCCTAAATTGTGAGGTATTAAGCCCAAAGCCCTGTATTTTTAAAGCTTAACAAAAAAGAAACCCAACCCAGGGTGAAAACAAGCGGGCACCAAGGCACCAAGCCCAGTGATGTTCTCAGCATCAGGGTGAGAGGTAGGGGCATGGGTAGCTGGGTCCTTTTGTAACTCAGGCTGGTGGCCAGAAATTATAGGAATTATTCCTGCCTCATGAGGAGAGGCTGAGGGAGCTGGATCTCTTGAGCTGGGAGAAGAGGAGGCTGAGGGGGGACCTCATTGCTGTCCCTAAATCTGTGAGGGGTGGGTGTCAGGAGGATGGAGCCAGGCTCTGCTCAAGGGCATCTGGGGACAGGACAAGGGGCACTGGGTGCCAGCTGGAGCAGAGGAGGTTCCCTCTCAATCTCAGCAGGACCTTCTCCCCAGGGAGGGTCCCGGAGCCCTGGAAGGGGCTGCCCAGGGGGGCTGTGTAGTCTCCTTCTCTGCAGACGTTCCAGCCCCGCCTGGCTGTGTTCCTGTGCCACTGGGTCTGGGGGATCCTGCTGTGGCAGGGGGACTGGACTGGGTGATCTTTCCAGGTCCCTTCCCATCCCTAGGGACTCTGTGATTCTCTGATGCCTCTCACTCAGCACCACCTGCCTAACAAAGCAGGTGCTAATAAACCTTGCCCACTCCTCCCATAGGAAGATGTTTACCTTTTCTCCTTGAGACCTGGTTTTGAGTCCCTCACTGCCAGGGGGACACTGCTTCCTCTGGACAGGCTCCATCCCATCAAACAAACTGGGCAAGGGTCTGTGGGTCCCTATGGAACCTCTTTGGGTTGGGAATCTCACATGGGTGCTGACTCTTCCAAGGCTCCACCTGGGATCTCTTGGCCACTGCACAGTGATGCAGTGACTGAGGTTGCATCTGGTGATGTCCCAGGGCTGTGGAGCAGTTCATGAGGAGGTCTCTGATGCTCTGAAGTCCCTTCTCAGCTGATTTCTCCCCATGAACACCCAGGCTGAGCACAGCATGCTTCAGAGCTGCTGCTAAACGGCTCGTAACCAGGGAAAGGCTGGTGCAATTTTTTACGTGTGGGGCTATTTCATCCAGACTCCCCCTTTGCTGTAATTAACTGCCTTCTATCTGTCGGGTGTCATTAATATTCCAGGACATCCCAAAGGCTCCTCTTAAATACCTGATTTTCCTTAATGGATTCAGCCTGTGGGGCTGGTTTGTAAGCTCAGGACTACAAAATTAGTCCGGGATTACCCTGCAGGAGGGGTCTAACCTCCCACCCAGGCTGAACCATTTATTTCTCGGGAGGGCAATTGATTACAAACACAGATTTAACTAACAAATCAATCATAATAGCTCAGATTACCCGCCGGTCCTCTCCTAGTGGATTTTTATCAATGAGCACCTAGCGTGGCGCTCATCGACGCCTTCCACACCTTTGACTCTTGATCAAGCTCCCAGGCGCTCGTCCTCTTCTCTCTTGTCTGTCCAGCCCAAAATGTGAAGTCTTCGACTCTTTGGGACCACAGCTGCCTGTGCTGTTGTGAGGTTCAGGGGTCAGAGTGGCCCGGGCGCGTGGTATTCTCCCTCTGGAAGCAGCTGACAAGCAGCAAAACTGTTAAAATCCTTGACAAATGTTAATTAATCTTTAATCTCTCGCCGGTTCACCCTCTGCTGCGCCGCCGGGGGTTCCTCCTGCGGGGTCTGCTCGGGGATGTGTCTGTGCGAGCACTACTGTCATTGGGGATGTCTGCAGGGAAAGAGCACGGGAGCGGGCGGCGAGGCTTGGGTTGAAGCACAGAGAACAGCCGGCTGTAGAGCGCTGTGCTTGTCTTCCCCTGCTTTGTCTTTATTCCACACTTAGGTTTTGGGGTTTCACTGTGGCCACCGGAGCAGTGCCCTCCCAGCCTCCTGCTAGAGACACTCATCCAGCACCCCTCTGCAGCTCTATGGGGGAGTGTGGGCTGCGCCAGCTTAGGGGAGGGCTGGGGGGTGGAGAAAGCGTTTCTCTCCGCTGCTTTTCTCTGGTGATGAAGGATCTGATGTCTCTCACCTCCTGCTGTCTCAAAATAGACACCAGCACGGTCTTTGAGGAGTCTCTAATAAACAGTGATTTTCCTGGTGCTGCTGTTTTCCACCTGGAGCTTGGTCAGCTCTACTCGGTCATCAGTGCTTTGAGAACCAAAGATGCTCTTGAGAACTCCTCACTCATCCTTCTCCTGCTTGTTGTTTTCTTGCTTACCCACCACCAGCGCAGGGTGTTGAGGGCTTTGCCAGAGGGTCTTGGAGGCTAAACAGTTCCAGAAGGACACAGAGCTGCTGGAGGGTGTCCAGCACAGAGCAACAAAGAGGATGAAGGAAGGAGAGCAGCTCCCTGCTGAGGAGAGGCTGAGGGAGCTGGGGCTCTGGAGCTGGGAGAAGAGGAGGCTGAGGGGGGACCTCATTGCTGTCTCTCAATCTGTGAGGGGTGGGTGTCAGGAGGATGGAGCCAGGCTCTGCTCAAGGGCATCTGGGGACAGGACAAGGGGCACTGGGTGCCAGCTGGAGCAGAGGAGGTTCCCTCTCAATCTCAGCAGGACCTTCTTCCCAGGGAGGGTCCCGGAGCCCTGGAAGGNTTCTGATCCCCAAGGATTCTATAAAGGAGCAGAAGAGGATGTTTAGTGCAAATGAAAGCGCTGGTATTTCAGAGGTGAATTTCCTCCTCACAAATGCTTGTCCGTAACTTCTGCTGGAGAATTCATAACCCGGGCTGGATGATTCATGGCTGGGGGCTGTGCACACACCTTGAGGTAATGTTGGCTAGATAGTTTTTATGGATATGTCGAGATTATTATGATGGTCCTCGTAGCAGCCTTGATAAATGATGGTAATTACAAACACAAGAGCAATTGATGCGATCACAGTGTTTACCGAGTGTGCTTCGTGTTTGGAATCGATCGGGACTTTCAGAGAGGAAGAGGTGGTGGAAGTGTTCACCGCGATCCTGTGAAACAAGAAGCTGTGGCCATGCGGGAGCCGCCTGGCCAGCAGCACCCCGGTACCTCGGTGGCAAAGGGGCTGCCATTCAACAGCTGCTCGACTCGGGCGCGAGTGCGTGGCGTGGACTCTTCTCTACGCAACATCCTCTGGGGGGGTGGCTGTGCATCGGCTTTGTTTGCCCTCTTGCTTCCTGGAAGGCAAAGAACAGAGTGGGTAGGGTCTACCTTGGCACCACTGGGGCTGTTCCTCCTTGTCCTAGATCGAGGGAGGGGGTCTCAGCTGGGGGCTCCTGTTCTTTGCCGAATCAGGAGCAGTTCATCCCCAAACGGTTGGTCATGCCCAGCTCATCTGGGTGATTTCAGAGTACAGAGTCCCTCGCGTTCCGTTGCTTTAAATGCAGAGAAGGCTCTACAAGGAAATCCATTCAATTAAGAGATGCTGAACACCCAGGTTTCTGCTCTGTCTGGGTTGTTCTGGAAGTCGTCGTGTGGGTCCATGTGTGGTGGCCATGGACTGGGTGGTTGATGTTGTGGTTGGAGCTGCCCTTCTGGGAGAAGATGGCAGTCATGGCTGGAGGGAGCAGACAAACCCTTCCCTTGTTGCAGGGTCCTTGTCTTTGGCAGCTGCTTGAGCTGGAAGAACAGTGCTGGTGCTAAACTTGGCTCTTCTTTGTATTTCTCTTGAGTTTTGGATTCTCTGGGATCAATTTTTCTCTTTAGAGAGGGAATAAAATTTGGGCAACTTCAGCAGTTGATAAAACCTGCCTCTCCACAAAACATTCCGCTGCTGCTGGCCCCTGCTGAAGCACCTGCTGCCCATGGCTCGAGGTGATGCTGAGGAGCAGCCTTAAAGCAGCATCTTAAATATTTAAACCAGTACTTGATCCTAGAATCCTTAGGGATGGGAAGGGACCTTGAAAGGTCATCCAGACCAATCCCCCTGCTACAGCAGGATCACCCAGACCAAGTCATAGAATCCTTAAAGGTGGGAAGGGACCTGGAAAGATCCTCCAGCCCAGTCCCCCTGCTGCAGCAGGATCCCCCAGACCCAGTGGCACAGGAACACAGCCAGGCAGGGCTGGAACGTCTGCAGAGAAGGAAACTACACAACCCCCCTGGGCAGCCTGTTTCAGTGCTCTGTTTATCACTGGGTATCACAGTACTGCTGAGGCTGGAAAAGACCTTAAAGATCATCCAGTCCAACCTAGAACCAACCCAGTAACCCTAAACATCTGACATCTAGCTCATGCCACTCAGCACTTCATCCAGCCTGACCTCAAACACCTCCAGTAGCTGCTTGCAGCCTTCACCTGGAAGATCCTCTCCCCATCAGAGGATGTCCCTTGCTTTAGGACAGCCATCTGGGTGCCTTCTACGTTCTCGGTGTCCCCCAGGGCTCTGCTCGTTTGCCTGCAGCGTCGTGGTGTTCCCCCTGCCCTGTGTAAGTAGGATTTATCACTCTGATAAAGTAGCCGTAGGAGTGCGAGAGCAGGGAGGAGAGGAAATCTTACTTTGCCCGCGCTCCACTTCCCCTTTTTATCCCATTTTGCCGCAATCAGCTCCTCATAAACCGCTCCCCTCGGTGAATGGAAATTTCATTAAAGCCCTCTTGGTTGCCTGCCCGCCGCTCCGCGCTGAATCTGATCGCCGTCATTATTCCTGCCGGTGTCACTTTTATTTTCCCTTACCTTTTCCCCCTCGGTTTTATGTAAATAATGTTGGGATAATGGAGTGAAATGGTTTCCATGGCGCTGAACAAACACGGGTCACGGTGCGTGGGACTCCTCCGCACCTGAGCGCCGAGGTGAACACGCATGTAGTTTCTAATTATTCCTTCTGCAGCCATCGCCGAGGGGCTGGCGGCGGCGCCTGGCCGGTGAGAAGCCCCCCGCTCGTTATGAATTCCGCGGGAGGAGTTTTGCCTTTGAAATGGTAATTTTTTCACTGTGTTCACACGCTCTTTTTTTTGCGCTGACACGATCACGCACGGCGCCATCTGATTAAAAAATCTGCTGGAATAATATTTGCACTGAACATCTGTCATCGGCAGCTGTAAATATGTTCTGTATTTATCTACAAGAAATCAAGTTAAGAGCCCCTTGCAGTCAGCAAGAACTTCTCCTGAAGCCTGGGAGAGGCTGCGTGCGGGGCCCCCCCCATGCCCTTCCCTCAGGTGCCGGTGCCCTGAAGCAGGGTGAGCGTGCAGAGCAGGGAGTTTTAACCCGATCGAGGTCGAAGGGCTCTGTGAAGCCTTCCCTAGCAGACTGGAATCACAACCTCAGCAGGGAAATCACGGTTCAACCACAGGGGTTTGGTGCTTTGCTTGGAGGAAAGTGTTGATGCTGAGAGCCGGAGCATCATCCCTTTGCGTCCATCACCACACAGGGGCAGAGGGTGCAGGGATTCCTTGGGGTTGCTCTCAAGGTTCTGGTTTTCCATGCACCATCTGAGCAGTAACCTGGGCTGGGTCAGCAGCACTGGTGTTGGGAAAGGAGAAACACGTCTGACTGCCTCCCTCCCCCTGTGCCCCCCTCTGTCTATAGGTTTCGTAAGGCTTTCTTGCCCTCTGCAAACAAGGGAAGAGGATTTAATTCATCCTCGGAGAAAAAGGATGAGACCAGGGGTTATATGATCTTGCTGTCTAAATTCTCTCCAGATGATAACTCACGTGGATCCTGCCTTTCCCTGTGGACTCTCCAGGAGGGGTTCAGTTGACCCTGAGGAATGATTTCCCCAGGCTGCTCAGGGCTGTGGAGGAGTCCCCATCCCTGGAGGGGTTGTGGAGCTGTGGGGTGAGGGACAGGGGTTAGTGGGGCCCTGGCAGTGCTGGGGGCAGTTGAACTCAATGAACTTAAGGGTCTTCTCCAACTAAAAGTTGGGAGAACAAGTTTTTTAAGAGTCAGCAGCAGTCGTTTTGCTCTTCATAATCCTTGTCCATGGGGGGAAATTTAGACTGAATCTGGGGGTGAAGGGAGGGAAGGGCCTTGAATGACAGAATCCACTGGAGGAGCATCCTCAGCTCCACACTCAGTGAACCCTAGCAGGCACAAAGCTGTGCTCCCCTCGCTGAAATTCACCCTGGGCTGCGTTGCCGGGGGGAAAGAGCAGCCCTGGACTGAGGGATCTTGAATAGCACCCCCCTCGCCAAAGCTTTGCAGAGATTTCACGTCTGGGTTCCATCATCCGGGAATACAAATCCTTTGGGGTTGGTGGGGGGCTGTCAACGGGTGGGGACATCACGGCGTGGATGAAGTGACTCCTCAGACAGCCACGGGCTGGAGCGCGGTCCGCGGGCGCTCTTGGGTTAGCCTTGGTGTTGTAAATGAGTCGTTGAATAAATCAGAGAGCTTAGAGATGAGTGTAATAAATTAGTAGCAGCAGAAGTCGGTCCGGGGATAATTCATTGGCAGGAAAGGGTGGTGCATTTGTCAGGGGAAATTTTCCCTGCAAATAATTCATCTGTTACTCTAATAATCGTCTCAAATGGGTGCTGGTGGTGAATGAGAGATTAGAAGGGGCTCCACACAGCCGTATGAAGATGTCCTGTGTGGCAGCACTCAATAACCCCAGTGCCACCTTCTGCTCCGCGCGGAGCCTGGGTGACCTGCTGGAGGAGCCCCCCACTGCAGCCTGGTGAAGGTGGCAACAGGGTGAGTGTTGGGGTCCATCTGAAGGGGTGTTGGGGTGGGTCCAGAGAGGGCAACGAGGCTGGAGGACAGGCTCTTTGAGGAGCCAGTGAGGGAACTGGGCTTGTTTAGTCTGGAGAAGAGGAGGCTGAGAGGAGCCCTCAGTGCTCTCTCCAGCTCCCTCACAGGAGGTTGGAGCGAGGCTGCTGCTGGGCTCTGCTCCCCAGTCCCTCCTGCTAGGACGAGGGGCAGTGACCAGGGGAGGGTGAGACTGGCTCTGAGGAAGCAGCTCTGTGCTGAGAGAGTGGTTGGGCACTGGACCAGGCTGCCCAGGGAGGGGATGGAGTCCCCATCCCTGGAGGGGTTTGGAAACCGAGTAGCTGGAGCCCTTGAGGCCCTGGTCTGGGGGTTGGGGAGCTGTTGGGATGAGGCTTGGTGACCCTGGAGGTTCTTTCCAGCCAGGAGGACTCTATGATCTTGATTTTTGGTGTTGTGTGTGATGTCTTTTATTGACCTGCTGTACCTTGGGACCAGCGAGCACTCAGCCTCACCACTATGGTGCTCAGGTAGTAACAGACCATCAGGTTGCTGGGTGGACTGGATGATCTCTAGGTCTCTTCCAGCTGTGAAGATTCTGTGACCTTGGGGCAGGGGCACTGAAGGAGCCCTTGGCTTTGGCAGCCTCCCCCCTCTGGGCCACTCTTCTGTGGACTTTAAACACTGTCTGCATGGCTGTCTGAACGGGAGAGGGAACTGGTGGGTTTGGTGAAAACACACGGACCGTGTGCACCGTCTGTGTCAGGAGGGACTCTGGAGAGACAGGCTGTCCTCGTCGTTTCACCCTCTCCACGGGGCAAGAGAGGGAAATGTTTCATGGAGAGGATGTATGCAAGGAAAATGCCCCCAAGGTGACCCTCAGACCCCACACGTTCTGTCTCTACAGTCAGGCTGTGCCAGGGGAGGGTCAGACTGGATCTGAGGAGAAACTGCTGCCCGGACAGAGTGGGGAGGCCTTGGCACAGGCTGCCCAGGGAGGAAGTGGAGGCAGCGTCCCTGGAGGGGCTCAACAACAGGTCAGCCAGGGGGTTTGAGGAGCTGGGGTGGTGGCTGGGGGCTGTAGGGTGGGTGGTTGGGCTTGGTGATCTTGAAGGGCTTTGCAAATCAGGTGATTCTGTGATTCTACCCTCCAGTTCTTTAACAACCGGGCACGCTGCGTGCAACCCGGAGGGCATCAGCGTAAGGAAATCTCCTCCCTGTGTGCATCGTCTGATATCCCTTTGGGATACTCCAAAGGGACAAGACACTGCATCATTCTTCTCCCTTAACACTCTGTTCAGACTAATTTTGTCGTTCATCAGTGTCAACCCCCCCAAACAAACACGGAGTTGGCGTGGGCTGCTCAGTCAGGCCTTCAGGGATCAGCTGAGCGCGTTCCTCTTGCGGCGTGGCAGCCGAGCATCGCCCTACGGGTCCTACTGAAGTGCTGGGGGGAGGATGGCTGTCCTCGCTCCTGCTGTGTCACGCCACAGCTCGGGGGAGCCAGGCTGGTAACGACAGTCTTGAATGGAAATCCATAAATATAATCTCCCCTGAAGTTTTTGACGTGGCAAAGTTGGCGAGGAGAAGCACGACCCTCGTTATCAGCAATAGGCTGTGGCCTAAATTCAGTTAGGGAGGCGGTGGGAAGCTGTGGGGAGTTAGTTCTGGTTTAGACTGATGCTGAACCGAAGGAACCCACCCTTCTCAGGAATTAATGGATGCTTTCATTCCTCCTGGCAGAGCTACTTTATCATTCATATGACTAAACAGACAATCAATTTAACAGCAACGTATGGGGATGGAGGGAACGAACAAATAAGCTATGAATGATGAGAAGAGAAAAATCAAGCCCCCCTCCCTTATTCCCTTTTAATGGCTAATACCAACAGGGACAAGACCAGTAAAAGGAGGTTAATGAATTGCAAAGATCCTTTAGAAAGTGATTGACTGGTATTGAAGCTCAGTCAAATCAGTCATAAATATTTACTTTTATTAGCAACAGTGGGTTGCCTGTTATTTCCCATTGATTTCCAGAGCTGTCAAAACTCTGCCGCTGTGACTATTATCAAGTGTTTTATTTCATCGATATTTTCAGGCTACAAAGAGCCGGACGGAAGGCTGTCCTCCAGGCCTTTCCTCCTCCTCTCTCTGCTAACTATTGCTCACGGGCGATGGGAAGGAGGAAGTTCAAATGGGGTTTGCCACGGGCTGATGGCCACGTCGCTTCCCCGCGATGTCGTCTCGAATGTCGCGCCCGCTCGGGGCTCGTGGTGCCACCATCGCCTCGATGGGCACAGCGTGGGTTGCAGATGGGTTCTGCTGGTTGTTTTACTGTTTGGAAGGAGCGGAGTCGGTGCCTGCCAGGCGCTGCTGGGCTCCTGACAGCCTTCAGGAGATCCAAGGGGGTGGCGTGGCTTTGGGGAGCCCCACGCATGACTTCGTGGAGCATCAGACCGGCTGGGGGATGCTCGAGGCTGCTCTGGAGACAGGCTGTGGAGCAGGGACGGTGTTGGGGTGCTGTTTGCTCCTCCAAAGCCCAGTGATTTGTAACTCAGAGGGAAATAACAAAGGGAATTTCCTGGAGATAACAACAAAGAGTTAACATTTCCCAGGGCAGACAAGTTTCCAATTCAATTAGTTTTAATGAACCTTCTGCTCACTGGTTACTGAACTAGAAAGAACAGCAATAAATGCCCAGAGGAAAGAGAGAGAGAGCGAGGATATTAAGGCAGGGTTAGCGTATAGTATATAAATTTCCAAGTTGACTAAAAGAGTGGCCTCTGTGTAGTTTTAGGAACCACAACCATGATACCACAGGGTCCTGTTCCCTTTGCAGCCAGCGCTCGCTCACGCGGAGGAGAAAGCGGCACCGGCAGCCCGCGCTCCGCCGAACTATTGACCCTCTATTGTCCCTGGGAGGGCTGAGCTCTATTTTCAGTCACTCTGTTTTGTTTGAATCAGGGCTCTAAGAAAGCAGGGTGAGCATCAGTGTTCTGCAAGTCAAGCAGAGAGCAAAGCACGAGTTAATAAGGAAATGAGGAAGCCAATATAAATTCCATAGCGAGAACTCGACATCCAATGTCTTTTTCATGGTGAAGGCGCCGTCATCCCTTTTCCCTCGAAGCTTCCAGGGTAGTATCCAGCCCGTTACTAACAGCATCTCCATGCGTGTCTGCTTGGAGTTGAAATATTCCTCTCAAATGAGTTTTGGCCACTGAAACGATGCCCTAGCCTTTCCCTGCCTTGTGTTTCCCGAGCCAGACCTCCTGGGTCAGATTTTGGTTACCATGAGCCGCACGGTCGCCCGTGTTTGCACACCCATGCTGACTAAATATTGGACAGAAAGGACGGGGTGTAGCGCACGGTGTTCTTGTTTCCAACAACACTCTGCTTTGCCCTCCCGTTCCCTGGATTTCCATGGAGTTTGCTGTACGGACTCAAAACGACCCGCGGTCTGGCTGTGCTGGGTGCTGAGAGTGTGGAGAGGGTTATCGTTCTCTCGGGTGGGTTTGCCAGGGTACCTGCTCTTCCCCCTCTGCTCGTCACTGTGGGCTGGGGGCCGGTCCCAGCCGCAGCAGGGTATTAGGGATATTAGGGATATTAGGGATGTTTATTCATTTGGTGGCAGTGCTGTTGGGCCAAGCAGACTCGCAGCTCTAGAGAGTTCTACTCCTCTGTGCAGTGCCCTTCCCTGTGCCGCAGCCACGTTCAGCCTGGACCCTTGCAGCTCCTACAGCTCCAGCACGGCCCCTGGTGTGTTGTGGGGGTGCGAGGGGAATGGGGAGAGTCTTCCCAGCCGCCTTTCACTACTGAAACGGCAACGTCTGAACTGGAGCTTTGCTGTTGTGGAGGCTGAGGGGAAGAGCCCTCGCCTCCCCCTCCCAGTCGTCAGCAGAGCAGGGGATGTCGTGTGTTATGGTGGCTTTATCTTGAGAGACTGAACCCAGCGGTTCCCTGAGAACAGGGAAACACTTCTTTCTTTGCTAAAATACCAAAGTAATCGGGAGGTCTTCATCTCAGTGCTGAGTAAGCAGATGGTAAGGGCATCTATGGGGGGGTAACACAGGCAGCAGCCTTTCCCCTGCTCACAAACAGGAGGTGTTGGAAGCACAAGGTGCCCACCTCTTGTGTTTTGACTCTCTGCTGTTCGTGCCACCTCAGGAAGCTGGTAGGGGTTTCACAGGCTGTTGACAAAGGCTCAGGCAAGGCAAAGTCCTCCAGGAATAGAAGCATCCACGTTCCTGGGTGCTGGCCCAGGACAGTGCTGAGGAGAGGAGCAGCTCCAGTTCTGTGGAGGGGAAGAAGCCAGCCCCTCCATCCCAACTGGGGTTCACCCTATGCTGTGGCACTGGGCGACTGGGCTGCATCTGCTTCTAATACCGGGAGGAGAGGACTGTAAAGAAACACCTGAAATTAGCCCGAGGCTCTTTAATTACTGCTCTATAGATTTTCCTTCGATTCACTGAATTCCATCCCCGTTTGCTCTGCGGAGTCCCGTAGCGGGCGGCGAGTCGTGCACCGGCGTCGGATGGCAGGAGCCTCACGGCGGCTGTGCCCGAGCTGCCGCCTCTCCCTCTCGGGTGGCTCGTAAATCCCTATAAAAGGGCTGTGGAGAATTGTGGGAAGGGGAACAAGAACAAAGGGAGGCGACAGAATAACCCTGCCCTCCAGGTTGTGAAACAGCAGCTCTAGAACTTGGCTCCGAGGTATTACAAGAACTTTGTCAAGTAGCACGGGAGGGAAGAGAGCCCACAGCCATGCAGTAAGCAAAAAAATTCCGTTTGAGTATTGACATGACAGTTTTTGAAAGTTCAAGCAGAAAACCAATTATAATGAGCACTGAAAAGCCCGGAGCCCTGCTGTTCAATAAATAAAAAAAAAAAGTACAACAAACTCCTTTCCAAAAAGGTTCTAGAGAGTTTCTCCTCGTCCCGCTACTTACAACGTGATTACATAAATAGTCTCTATTTGCCGTCGAATTGCCAGGCAGCTGTATTAAAGTACAAATCAAATCAAGTCAGGATTAGAAAGTAAAAGAGCATGGTTTAAAGTAATCTATCCCCCAGGAACTGTGCTCAGATTCATCAAACAGAGCTTAAAGTACAGTATATCTTATACCCCTGTGTTTCCACGCCGCACTGCTGCACAACCAGTTATTATTTTTGATACCCTGAGAAGGCTGCTCGCAGCTTTAGGAGGCTCACTTGCTTATTTAAAGGACTATAAACCTCCTCTGTCACTTATTATTATTTCCCTCGGTTAAGATTCATGAGAAGGATGTAAGGGTGGAAGACAAGGAGCTCCTTTATTGACCGGATCCTATTTGCCTCCCCTGAATTACTCTAAATATGCGCAGTGGATAAAGGCATGATGTGTTTTCTTCCAGGGTTCTGGAGAGCTGCAGGTGTGAGAGTTTTAAAAGCTTAAGCCCCGCGTGCAGATCTGTCTCAGCAGCAGCCGCCACCGCAGCAGCCTGCGGTCCCCTCCTAGTCCCTGTGTGGAGAGCATCGGCTGTGGGAAGCAGGTCAGCGGTCCTTAGGTGAGCAAAAGCACTGGCCGAGCAATTCTGTTGGTTTAAGAGCCTAACGGGCCCTCAGTGAGCGCGAGTTGTCCGCAGGACGTGGCTGATCGGGCTGTTTCTGTGTTGCTGTGCTGAGACCATAGGAAGGTGAAGCACTCTGTGAACGCAGGAGGATCCCCCCGGCAGTGGGTTTGCCAGAGGAAGGGCAGGGACTGGTCCTGGGGGGACTGGTCCTGGCTTTGTGTCTTCTATTCGCAGAGCCACATCCTCATCGCTCCTTGCTGCAAAAAGGAGACTTAAACCAGTTAATTCCAGTAATAAGTGTGAATTTGATGGAGCAGGTAGATCAGGAAGCAGGGCTGGTTCTCCACGGGGGGGATGGACTCGGGGTGCGGGGGTTGTCTGGCCGATGGGCTCTGCCATTCCCAAACTCCTCCTCTTAGCTGAGTCATCACGGCGCTGGGGCAGATCATCCCAAACTGACGACAGCAGTGCCTTGATGCCAACGGATGCTTCATGCAGAAGGCTAAAAACAGAGCTGCTGGCAATCTGATGCGTTGGCCGTTGTGCCGCGGGCTGGGGCTGGTGACGTGGAACCACTTGTTGCAGCGCTTCCCCAAAAGTTCCATACTGGGGTTGTCTTTCCCATGCCTTCCCAGTGGGAATGGAGCCCATCTCTCTAGTTTGGCTCCCCGATTTCCACGCGCTGTGCACGACCACCGTGGTGTCTTCGTGCGGAGGCAGTGGGCATCCCGGTGCGAACGCGACCGCGCGAGATTCAAGGGATGGTTCAAGCGTTAACACCTTCCTAATCTCCTCCTCTCCCACCGTTTTGGGGGGGGGTGTCTTTTAATGAAGTATTGATTTTCATGGAGCACATCACACTAAAGGTAAACGTACCGTTGTGTCGGGAGCTTCAAGAAAACAAACCTAAAAACCAGACAAAAAAAACCCCGGGCCCCAGTATATTACAGATAAACTAAGATAAATGACTTAAGTGCTCAGTTTGTGGAGTAAATTGAAACCATACATCACAGGCTTTCATTATTTTATATTATAAATACTGTAAAGAGCGGGGGGGATGATGATTGAACAGTAATAGAAAATTAGTTACTAATTGTCGAGGCTCCGTTGATGAGGAAATGCTCTTTTAACGTAAATAACGCGGAGCGACGGTTGTAAACCAAAGTTAATATTTTATCGCCGGGGCGATCGTCGCAAGACTCTGACATCCATTAAATTGCCCTTCCCTGATCCCGCACGAAGGAACGAAGGGATCCGTGTTAATTTTAAAGCTCCCTTTGATTGGGTGAACCCGCCCGCGTCGTGCGCGACACCCCCCGCCACAGGTCACTGCCTGGTGCGCCGTACCGTGAAACAAACAAATAGAAAAAGGCACCTTCTGGCACTTTAAGTTTCCCTGCCATCTGACTGCAGCCCCGGCGGGTGGAAATGATGAAAAGCACAGCCTTGGAGAAAACAAGAGAAAATCTTCCTATGGTTAGATTGGGAAAAATGAGTATGATTATCACATGTGCTGGGAAGGGCAGGATAGACAGCCCGAGTCATCTCAAAACTCCAGAGAGAAGGAGACGACAAGAGGTCACAATTATATGCTGGTATCACACTCCCTTTCACGGAGATCTGATCTATTCGGTTTGTTCTTGCGCGGTGCTTAGGGAAGTTCTAATTAAGGGAAGAAAGAATTTTGACACGTGTGAAGCGGAGATCAATATTTAGCACTATAATCAGCAATTCCTGATGGTTTGACAATGTCACTGTACACGGCGTAACTATCCATTATTCTGCGAGAAGGGAGCCAGGCGGAGGCTAACAGGCTTACTGCGAGCTATCATGAATCACGTAAAGCAGTGCCTCATTCACTTCTATTTGTCTTGCTTTTCATCTTCATTCATCCTTATAAAGCAGCCTGCTCTGCCACCAGCCTCCGGAGCCACCGTGCTTCCGTGGCCGCCGGGAACGCCTGTCGTGTGGGAGCGGCACCCGTCCCGACAGGCTGGCTGGAGGTTGGTGCCGCCGCGGTGCCTGGGGCGTCCCGTAACGTCGAGGGCTGGTGAACGACGGGGTGTTCTGGTGCAATAGGGAACAGTAACGAGTGCACCGCGTGGTAGCCAAAGGCCCCGGCGCCGTCTCCTCCAGCACGCAATGGAGAGAGAGCAGGGGAGTTATTTTTAGGGTCGGATGTTGTACCTGGTTAAATTGATGGCATCCAGCTCTCACGGTGTAGTAGCCAAAGAAAAATGGAGTGGGAGAACGAGCTGAATCTCCAGTTTTTGCTACTTGTGCAGGGAAGACAATCAATCACCCTGTTTACTGCCTGAACTCTGGGAGAGCATTAGAGAGAAGGATGGCACCAGTGAAGCCCCCATTTGTTTGGGTCTGTTCTCTCCCCTCATCAGGCCTTTAATTGTTTGGATGTGGGGATCCGGAAGGAGTCCGCACAGTGCGCGTGGGTGTTGGTGTTTCCCATGGTTTCATGCGAGTGAAGGGCTGAGTGTGAGTTCCGCGGGGCTCAGGGCATTGTTGGCTGCTTTCCCTCACAAACCAGAGTCCTCCTGGTATGGAGGGGTGGTGGCTGAACACACCCTGAATTTAAACCTCCAGAGCAGGTAATTTGGAGGTGATTCCTAGCTGGAAATCGTCCGGATGATTCGAGTTGACCGGTGGATTATGAAGACGTGAGCAGATGCCCAACTGGGTTCATGAATCTCTCGTGACAGTGATAAATGTGGGGTGGGGAATGGCATCAGTGCAGGTTTGGGGTGCGGTGGTGATCACCGCAAAACACGAGTGCTATTTGTTTGGGGGGGACGACACACACGTGAGTGATAACGGCCTTCGGGATGACAGCACCTCATGCAACTTGATTGAGGCAACGAGCTGGCACTTCCACCCAACTGAAACCAGGAGTGTTCCAGGAAGGTGGAATTCCAGCCACCTTCACGGAATTCCTTGGAAACTCCTGCTGGAGGATTTCCAGCCTCAACGGGGACAGGGTTTTGCTGGGATTTTCCCAAACGACTGCTTGTTTGTTCCAGAACGTTCTGAGCTCTTACCTGGGCTGGGCTGTTTGAGCATGGGCCCCCTTCCTGTCCGCCTGGGAATCAAGGGGTTGTGTGTTCCAGGAGCGGAACCACACTGGTTATGATTTCCATCGCTGGCTTTCAAGGGATTCTGCTATTGATCTGTTTATTCTTAATCTCTGGTTCTGTTTTTGGCAGGGCTCTAAACTCGAGCTCTAAGCTCGAGAACTAAAATGTAAGGGAATAAATTTGCGGCGGCTGAACAGAAGGAACATTATTTCCTACAATCCTCCCAACATCCCCGGTCGCGCGTCGCGCTCGGGGACGGGAGGCGAGCAAGGAGAGCCCAGTGTCCTGCATTTCAAATTGTCATCTAGTTCCCGGTGCTCCCTCCTCACCCGAGGGCTGCATCGGGGCTGGTGCTGAGCACATCCCGCTCACCCTGGGTACGGCTGCTTCTGGGGGTGCTCGGAACCCCCCCTGTGTTGGGATTGAAGTGAGATGCTGACACAGGCTCCTCCTGCCTATCCCAAGCAGCACTAATTAAGGGCTGTCCAACGGCGCTTTCTGCTGAGCCGCTTGCTCTGGTGGGTGACAGGGAACAGCCTGGGATCTGTCTGCGGAATGACATAACAAAGAAGGGGAAAAAAACCCCCCAGCCAGCGCCGGGAGAGGGTGGGCTGGGGTGTCACAGCGGAACGGGGCTTGAATTGCGGGTTTTGTTGTTCCCGATCTGTAATCTGGGATTAAGCGCTGCAGCCCGCTCTGGGTTTGCTTTCATTACACATTTATTAGAGCTCCAGCAGTTACTCTAAATGATAATTAGAGAGGAGCATTAATTAATAAGGAACTTGGGGAATGATCTTGCCTTTGTTAGAAAGGCTATCAATAAATCTGCCTCTTTTTTGATGTGACCGCAGGCTCGGAGGGCGGTGGAGGAGACCTCTGGGCATCACCTACTCCGACCCCCCTGCTGCTAGAGTGTCAGGGTTGGGGTGGTCAGTGTCGCTGCTTTTCCCAGCATCAACTGGGACTACTCTGGGGCTGGGTGAGAGGAGAAGGACTTGCTTAGGTGCCTGTGGGCTGCCTCAGACAGGGCTCATGAAACAAGAGGCACCGAGCAGTTTGTCTAGGAGAAGAATTCAGCCCCAATTTCACTCGTGTGCAGACCCCTCCCCAAAAAGCCCCCCCTTTCCATAAGTCCCATCCTCACCGGTGTTGCCCCAGCGCGGGCTGAAAAAGCCAGAGTTCAAGGAGACCCTCTGGTTGGGGTCGCTCTGCTCATCCCGTGGGATGACATCACACCGGTCAGCGGACCCGAGAGCCCGCGCCGTGTCACAGGGAGCCCCCCGAGCCATCACACCTCCCGCGTGCAGCTGCGCCTCATAAATACTGTCTGGCCCGCCGCGCTACTGTCCTTTTACAGGGGTATCATCCGATTGTAAACCAAAGATCAAAGGTCTTTAACTCTTTAACCAAATTCCAGCGTCTGCCAAATCCAATCGCTGTCACTCCCGCAGCAAAAGACACTGTAATATCCGCGTCCTGATCCGATTTTATAGGGAAAGACAGAATTTACATACTGTTTATTTAGTTAAGCCTCTAAAATCAATACCTTTGTCTGTAGCTCTTTTATTTAAAATACATCATGGCAGCGCAAACGGCCGGCTAAATGAATTTTTCCAAACCACACGCGTCGTTAGTGTTTTGCTGTTGCGCATTTCCACCACCCCCCCCAGTCTGAATCGCAGCATTTAATAGATCAACTGAAATGTATTTTAATATTGGGTTACTAAAGAAGGGGAAGTTTTACATTTCTAAAATTATAAATATTATTTCGAAAGGTCAGTCATTTACCCGAGACTTATCTGCCCGGTGGAGAACATATTTCAAAGCGGCCAGACGCGGAGCCTGATCATGTTAAACACTAAGAAAAATTGGAATCTCTTCCTAGTTTTTCTTTCAGTGGTTGGGAGAGAGGAGAGGACGGTGCCTTGGATGGCAGGCTGAGCAGGGGAACCTCTGTAGGCTGCCAGCAGTACTTCAGAAAGAGAGGAGAACCCCTGAAGAGCTGTAGTTCTTCCCTTGCCTGCAGGTGAGAGAGCGTTTTGGAGCCCCTAGGTGATGTGGAAAGAATTCTATCCCCTGAGCTGAAGGTAATGATGGCACTGCTTTCGGGCCCGGGCTGGCTCCAGCCTCGCGCGCCGGTGTCACATCACGCTAATTAGGGAGCTCCTCTGTGATTGAAGTGTCCTCCCTGCCACAGAGAGCCTCCCAAGTGGAGGAGGTCATGCATGAGCACAGGCTGCTGAGGGTCCCAGCCTGGGAAGGATTTATGTGGGAACTGCTGGACTGGCTGTCTCATCAAACCTGGAAATTCATTTCTTGCCCTTCTTCATCTCAAGCAGTGTCACGAAGCCCCGTTGGAGGCCAGTGACTAGTAGTGGAGGCCAGTGACTAGTAGCATACCCCAGGGTCAGTGCTGGGTCCGTCTCTGTTGGTGATCTGGATGGTGGAGCTGAGCTCCCAGTGGGTTTGCAGAAGCACAGAACTGGGAGGAGAAGTCTCTGTAGCCACCTCGCTTAGGCAGCTGAAGATTGAGCAGCGGTGGGCAGCCTCGTTGACCTGGTCATGACATTGCCTTCAAAATGGAGTAGCTAGTCAGTGATCTCATTGCAGCTGCACAAGCTTTGGATGGGTGAGGGGGTTTGGATCTTCCTTGGCTGGCACCATACCCCAGTGTCCTGGAAATGGGGCTCTGGAGCCAACCAGCTGTGCTGAGGGGGCTGCTGGAGACAGGGGCTTGGACTAGATGGCCCCTTCCAACCCTCTGATTCTGAGATCTGAGTGGATCCCTCTCCTCTGCCTTTAATAGATGTTCTCATTCTGCTGGCTGTCCTCTTGTTTTTGTCTATAGATCTTGTTTGAGCAGAAGTTGGAGAGTATAACAGGGTACTGCAGCTGCTGGCTTGAAGTCCGGAGCCTGAAGGGTGATCGTTGAGCTGTGAGCGTTGAAGGACTGTGCTGCAGGATGTGTCTGTCCTTCGTGATGTCCAGCTGTGACTTAAGACACAAAACCTCAGTGCTGTTTGTGCTCTGATCGCAGTCCTGACTGACAGGTGTCGCCTCAAAGGGGGAGGAATGGGTTTTCCTGTGTAAGTGAGGCTGAGACGCCTCGGTGTAAGTAAAATCACTCCCTGTCCATTGTGCATCGGGTCTCTAACTCAGGTGGCAGCAAAGACAACCTCTGTTTGAGGAGGGAACGGTGGCTGTGGTGGTCTTGAGTTGTTGGCTTTAGGGCTGGATCTACATCGCCAGCTCTCTGCTCCCAGCGGGAAGTGATTGACCTATTTATCTCCCTCCTCTCCCTGATCATATGAGCTTTTTGGAGGAACTTTATCGCAAAGCAAATGAGCTGCAGAGTTGATCATTTACTATGAAATAGGCACCGCAGAATTCCTTTCAGTACTGATTAGAGCCGGCAGTTCTCACCCCCACGTGCCACAGGGCGGCTGCTTTGTGGAGGGGCTTTCCCTGCCCCCCGTATCCAGTAGGGAAGATAAGGAATCTGAGCGGGAGTGCAAAGCTAAATCACAAGGGATGCTCTATTCCACTGCCCAGAGCGAGTGCCCAGCCTCTGACAGGGCTCCACGTAAGGTGCTTGGGTGTAGGAGACGGGGTGTGAATGTCGTCAGTCTGGCTGGGTTGAGCTTGGCTGTTTGTAAGTGGATCCAACAGGTCTTCCTCTGTTGGTCCAGCAAGGAGCCAGGGGCTGGGGGTGAGGTGTGAGTTTGGGTACTGCAACGTGTGTGTGGTGACTGTAGTCACCGTTCACCCTGCTGAAAAGTTATGCCATGGTGTGTGTGCTCTTACATCACCCCTGGGGAGAGCAGCAAGGGGAAAGCTGTGCTCTTTCCTCTTTGAAAGCCGAGGGGTTGGGGTTTTATGAGGAGATCTGTGGATTGAGAAATCAAATGTATTAAATCAGAGAGTTCCACGTGTGGCAATGACCTGGGGGAGAGCGTGAAGTCGTCGCTGGCTGAGTCTGAGGTGAGACCAAGGGCACGGGGTTGGTAAATATTGACCAGGGCAGGTGTCCAAGGCAGAGAAACCTGGAAACTCCTGCTTGGCCAAATATCTTTAGGTCACACATCTAGGAGTAAGAGAGGCGCTTAAGGACTCGGGGCATGGAGCCACGGTCTGTCTGATTGTGTTGGCGTCAGGACTTGATGGTCTTTTCCAGCCTCAATGATTCAGGAACCTCCCTGGGAAAGGACAATCGTGGTGAGGTTCCACAGAACCACATCCCCTCCAGCTGTGGTGATTTCAGAGTGCTCCAAAGGGCTATGGGGGTGAGAACACCCCACGGCTCTTAGCTCCTGTCGTTTAGATGGAAGGGCTCTGGAAGTTCGACTTGATGGTTGAGCGAAGTCACAGCAAGTGACTTCATGGTAAGGAAGTTGGGTAGGGAGGTCAAACTCCTTCTGAGGAGCCTGTTAAGGGCTGTTGAGTGGATGGACACAGGTGCCAGCAGCAGAAGACTCTGTCTTCTGGGGTTTGGAAGTTATCGCTTGTTCCTCGTGGCGGGTGAAAGGCCCAGACCTCCAGTGCCACCTCTTTAGCTGCAGTATTTAAGTCCTTAGAAAGCAGAGAGATTCTTCTGCGATCGCTCACTTCAAAAGGCAAACAGAACCTCAGTATTGATTTGTGTGTATTGGCAGAAGTCCTGTAATTGCATCAAATGACATAATTGGTGTAAATAGGTATAATGATGTCATTAGCATGTGTGATTGTGACATTTAACAGTGTAATTAAAATGTATAATGACATGGTAAAAGTCCTTATTAAACTACGCCGGGAAAGCTCTGCAGGTGGACAGCGCGTGATTGTGAAAATTCAATGTCGCTGTCACTCTTCCTCGCTCTTTTTGAAACTGCAAAAGCCATTAGGTCACATCAAAGCTGATTTTGAAACCCAAGGGTCTAATCTTTCAAAGCCTTTCTGCGCCGGGCAGGCTCCAGCAGCACCCTTGGGGTCCTGGGGAAACGCTGCTCAGGAATGGGAACGCTTCCCCGACGGCAGCGCGGAGCAGAGAGGGTTCCTAAGGTCGTAGGGTAACTCGGGTTGGATGGGGCACCAGGAGCTCAACACCAGCCTCCTGCTCAAAGCAGCATCAGCCGTGGGGTTTCATCTCCAAGGGTATTTCAAAAGGTTTCAGGCACCCCAAACCACGGATGGATGTGTCAGGTACTGAGAGACTTCAATTTGTTTACCTGAACAAACGTGTCGCTGCGGAGTAGCTCTGTTTCCAGAGGAGGATGTCCTGTGTGCCACAAATGTCTTGTCTGTTGACTTGTGTAGGCTGGTAGCCGCAATGGATGCTCCTGTGCTGGTGTTCCAGTCTCGGTGTGCTGGGGCACTCCTATGTACACAGTCCTTCCCTTGAGAGCAACATCACTAATACACAGAATGACTGAGGCTGGCAAAGCTCCCTGAGCTCCTCCAGCCCAGCCCAGCACCTAACAGCACCCCAGGGCACTCAGGGCCACAGCCAGGCTGTCCTTCAACACCTCCACACACGGATGGGGACTCCCCGCCTGCCCTGGGCAGTCCAGTCCAGGCTCTGAGCGCCCTTTCCCTGAGGAAGGGCTTCCTGACAGCCAACCTCACCCTCCCCTGGCAGCTTCAGGCCCTGCCCTCTCCTCCTGGCACTGGGTGCCTGGGAGCAGAGCCTGACCCCCAGATGACTGCACCCTCCCTTCAGGGAGCTGGAGAGAGGGAGAAGGTCCCCCTGAGTCTCCTCTGTTTTGTGAAGATGACTCAGGGCTGATGTCAGCACAAGTGCTTTGGGTGTGTTGTGTGGTATGACAGACCACGACCGGGGTGGGCACCACGTGGATGCAGCTTGTTCCACCGCCCCTTGAGAGCAATCAGGGTTCTGCTTTGATCATACAATGGTTTTGGTTGGAGGGGACCTCTGAGTCCATCCAGTTCCAACCCACTGTCATGGGCAGGGACTCCTCACACCACAGCAGGTTGCAAGAGGCAGCATCATGCCTCCCCTTGCCCTTGAGCCCACGGCTGCAGTGCTCGCTGGGGCTGAGGGCTAGAGTAAGAAGATGCCAACTGCAGATGTTCTGGGGGTGGAAGGCAGAGTCTTGCACATAGGGCGCTGCCAGTGTTGCTGCTACCAAAAGGCTGGGGTTTGGGTACTTTATTACCCATCGTGTTGTCAGGGCTCCTCACATCCAAAGTTCCTTTGATTTCCTTCCCAAAGAGATGATTTGATGTCAGACAATCAATGGCTTCATTGGATATTGGGATCATGAGGAAGCAGTAGGAAAAAAATAGACTTGGAAAACAAGTGCCCATCTGCCTCTTGTCCTGGGAGCTGGGTGCTCTGCCCCCGAGGAGGAGCAGTGTGGGTATGGCATAAAACCCAAGGCTCGGGTGCTTTCCCCAGTCCCAGTGTTTTGGGGGTGGTCTTTCAGGTGGTGGCTCCTGCACCAGGCGTTGGTGATGTGAGACGGTGACTCTTGTCTCCACTGGATTTCTGTGAAATTCCACTGCTGGCACATGGAATCCAGTGGAAAATGGATTTCAGAGGCTCTGCTGAGCACAGCTGTGGACAATACAGAGTGAGAGGTTGCTTTAAGCTTCAATAGGACACCTGTGGACTGTTCTTTCATGGTTCCCTCATAGGAGTAGTCGTGAGGGCACCTTTGCTTTTACTGCACTGTTTTGTTGCCTATCCAGTGCTCTCTTTGACTTCAATCAGACTCCTGACGAGCACGGAGGCTCCCATGGTTTGGAGCTGGGGGAATGGTGACTCTTCAGCATCACCCCCCAGCCCAGGTGCTCGGGGCTCTGCTGCCTTTCTGCTCATCTGTGCTCTTTCAGTCCTTTGGCTTCGCTAGCATCCTGGGGGGAGTTAACTCACCGAACAGAGGGGAAGGAAGCATCCTGGCACTGCTCAAACAGCTCTCCCTGCCCATCACTCTCTGATCATACCTTTCAGTATTCCCAGAGGAAGTCTTCATGCTGGTCCCTTTCAGAGAGCCTCACCTTTTGCAGTCACCTGCTAGAGGACTTCTGACGGCACCCAAGAGAGACCCTCATACCTGTTCTTCCCCGAAACAGCCTCCCAAAGAGCCTTTTCTGCTTGAGAGGCAGCCCTTGGCCATTCCAGTGCTTGAACACTCCGCTGCAGTGCGTGGAGACCAGAGCTTGCAGACCCCGTGTTTAGCCAACAGGTTATTCCATGCTGGGTCTGCTGGAACGAGTCCAGATGCTGAGCGGGTGCAGTGGCATCAGGATCTGGCCCATGCTTAAGGCAGAGGGGTGTTTGCCAGAGCACAGCTTGTGAATGTGATAGAGCTGTGGGGTCCTTGGAGCCCTCTAACAAACCCTGACCTTCGCTTGAGTCTCAGCCTTGCCCCGAAGCCGGTTCCCATCCAAAATCTGGCCGCTCTGGTTGCGCAGAGCAGGGAGGGTGGGTTTGCTCTTGCGCTCCCTCGTGCTGATGAATTCGGTGAACTCAGCCATGGGAACAGGCGAGTGTTTACTCCTCATGAATTAGGAGGCCAAGTCCAAGCACAATGTGAATTATATTCTGACTAATTTAATAACGCAGGCAGCTTTTTCTCACCTAATGTGTTAATAATAGCCTGCGCTGACACCGCGCGGGTGACTCCGTTCAGGGAGCTCCTTCTGCAAGGAGCTCGTGTGAAGCCGTCTCCCTGCTCTCCGAGAGTCGATGCTGTCAGCCCACTTCATTGCATCCAAGATGACACAAGTTCTGTTCAGAAAGATGCGTTTTTTTCAGCTGAGCCCCCCTGTTTTTCTCCGAGTGTTTTACTCGCTCGGTGACAGCGCTGGTAAAGAGAACAGGATGAATAAATATTACTACCCAAGCAGTGAAAGCTTGAATATGTTCTGAGTTATTCTTAGAGAGCAAACCCAAGGAGCTGCACTCGAGCATATGCTTCCTACCGCCGGAGTTCATTTCATTATGCTGCTCGAGTATCGCAAACGCTTCTGGTATTGGATCTGGTTTCTGCCTGGAGGCTTCTGCTCAAGCTTCTTCGCATTTGAACCTGATGTTGTGATCTGGTAGCGCTCTGTGAGATGAGAGGCACGTGCCACACCAGCCTTCCTCGTTTGGTGTAGAGTTTTTTCTCAGATTCAATGTAGTTTTGTTTCTGGAGACGCTTCCTACCTGGACTGGGTGTCATCACTCCCTCCCTTGGTATCTCTAGGTTAAATACCCTGTTGGTTTCACCCCCTCTGTCTCAGGTGGATCCCACTTCTTCCTAGCAGCTCCTCATCCTCCAAGTAGCGTCCTATGGTCGCAACAACCTTTTGCCAACCCCAGCTGTACGACCAGGAGCGGAGCCACAGGACCCAGCCATGGGGATGCTGGCTGCCTGAAGGAGGGTGAGTGTGTAGTGTTTTGGTTTCTGTGCTCAGAAACACCTCCCTCCCTTTCCCCCCGTGATTCTTGTGAAAGCCTTTTGTCGATGCTTAGAGGCCGTGATCTCTTGTGCATCTTTGTGCCTCCCCCACACACATCTCTGGCTGTGGCTGGCTGTGAGCGATGTGAGGAGCCCAGCCCATGTGAACGTGTTGTCCACACCTGCAGACTCCCTGCTGATGGGGGGGTGACTTGGTGTGGCTGTGTGAGAACCCAGAGTACCCACCCCTCCTGCTTTAGCACCTCCAGAGAAACAGGAGGCTGCAGTGGCTGGGTGGGAGAGTTGACTCTTGACCATGAGACAACTGCTGGTGGACCAGCTTGACCATTTCCACGTGGCTCCTACAGAAAACCCTTTGGGCAGGCTGCAGCCAGCCACAGGCACACTGGGCTTAGACTGGGCAGCCCAGTCCCCACGCCTGCCTGACTGGGAGCAGCGTTGCTGTTCCGCTGCCTCTCATGGGGCTTCAGACAGGCAGTGTTAATTCACTGCCAAGCAAAACCAACCTGAGGGTGGAGAAGGTTGTCTCCAGACTCACTCCTCTGAGCCTGGGAAGACTAAACTGTAAAGATACCCCTCGCCCTCTGACTTCTTCCCTTGACACCTGCTTTTGCAGTGCTGCCCCTCCAGCCAGCACCTGACGGGAGCCCTGAGATCCGGTCCCTCGTGCAGCGGTCAGTCAGAGTGGGGTGACGTGTCTGTCACCGCGCGGAGCGACATACTTTATGGGCACGAACATGTTTTAGAGATGAACAAAAAGGATTGGCCTTTAAAAAGAAGCAAGGGTAGCATTTCCTTGCGGCGCGAAGACATATAATTTGAAATAATAGTATGTCAATAGCGCTTATAGGAAATTGTTGTGAAATGGGGATTTCAAAAATCAGCCTTTAGCCGGCCAGGAGGTTTCTGGAGCCGGCCCCTCGTCGGAGCGTGGCTCTGGAAATGTTGGTGGCGCAGAGCCGGCGCGGCGGTTGTCACCGCGCTTCCATTAGCCGAGCCGCGGCGTGCTCGGGAGCAGATGTTAATGCCGCTCAGCACTGGGCTGAATCCTAATTGCACACCTTTTGACTGGTAATATCACGTAATTTCGAAATGATTGAGTGAATGGTTCTTTCGGATTAGGTGTAAAAGCTCGCCGTTGTGATTACACGGACGTATCCAGCACTTGACTCGCGCGGCGCTTTTGTGGGGATGGGCGTCTGAGCGCGTATTAGAGATGTAATCTTAAGTGATGCTGCCAGCTAAATCACAGATTAGCTGCTTCCAACCCAAACTGCTCAGCTATCCCAACTGTAGGAGGTCGCTGTTAATATGACAAATAATGAGGAGTGCAGAGCGCTGTAGAGGGCTTTGCTGCCCGGGTGCTGCCGCGCTGCTCGTTCCACTAATTTAACCAGTCCCCAAGCAGAGGAGAGTGTTGTTTATTGGGGGGCGGTTACTTTACTATCCGAAGATGTTTTATTCTTGTGGCTTTGAACAGATTCATCTAAACCTCTGCAACGTGGAGGCACGGTCCTTGTGGTACTCGTCCTCCTGGTTCCTCTCGTTATCTGTGGGAAGGGAAGATCTCAGTCTAAAGAGCAGCCTCTTATTACTCCAGTGATTATTTACTGCATCAGAGTTGCTCCTAGTTCTTTGAGCAGTGACTCAGTAGTTCTCGTACCCCATCGAAGTTGAAGTAGCCCACGGTCCCGCCTGTGGAAGAGGCCACGCGGGCCAGTTCTGAGGGTGCGGAGAGGCAGTGGAATTGAGAGTTCGCTTGATTTTCTAACGGCTTCTCTTTCCTTAATGCGTTTGTGCCGCGACGTGCTCTAGTGCCATTACAGGGCGTTATCAGTCGGTTAGCAAACCTCCCTGAAGATGTTTGTATTCATGAGGCAAGTGCGAGCCGAAGAAACAGAGCTTTATTTCACTTACTCTGCCGCTTTGTTCATTAGGCTAATTACTGTATTCTACATCCCTCTTTTTCATCCCGCTTGTTTCTGGAGCTTGATCCTTTCCCAACCCTGAATCGACTGTTACTGAACAGTTGAAGCTGAACAGGAAGGAATTGCAGGTGTCAACTCACAGTTTACAAATATGACATCTCCTCTGGCATAGCTGGAAATATGAAATATTGATTTATGTGCAGTAAAAGGTCTTATAAAAATGATCACATACACATGAGAGATTAATGCGCTGGAGATCAATAGAAATTTCATTCTTGACGCTAGACTGTCACCTATGGTGAAATGCTAAAATACAGAAATCAATATTATCTATGAAATGTCAAATTTATTATAATTATGAGGATGAAAGCTGGCCAAGTGGCTCCCAAGAGAGAAGGAAGGATAGGTTACTGTGCTGAAGCATCCTTCATGTCCCTTGTTCACTTGCTGCCAATTTGAGAGCAATATTGGTGCGGGGGGTTTTCAGGCATTATGTATCGCTGTGCAGGAACAAATTCCTCCCGGAATATTTAACTCTTGAATCTGACAAACACACAGGCGTCTCCGTACTCCAGCGCTTAGGGGGGGTGTTTTTTCTGGGGGGAATACAGTGCCTGGGGTGTGCAGAATGCAGACATGCAGATCACGATGCCGCCCCGGCCCGCGGGGAGCTGCGCTGGGCTGCTGCACCGCGTTGAGGTGATCTGCCTGGAGAGTCAGTGTGGCCTCACTTCTGCTCTTTGTGGCTGCCTGTCGAGGGGGGGGGGATTTATCTGGTACCATTTTCCATGGGCTCAACAAAATATGACTCCCAAAATATCACCCCTTGGTCCCTACTGGGATCTTCACGAGTTCGTGGCAAGCAGGCAAGCAGCCTTGCTTGCCAAAGCTACGGAGACTCCCTAAAGTGAACACAAAGCTGAAGAGCTGTGAACCCACGGGGGAAGAATCCGAGATCACAGGTTCTGCACAGTTTGGGGTTTTTCTTTGTCTCAGAGGTCTGGTTCGGGTGGGAATAAGCTCAGAGGGCAGCAGCACACGGGAGTTGTCCGTGAGGGGTCTGTGTCAGCCAGGGAGCCCTGCTGCTGTGTTGGGGTTGCTGTGAAGTACTCGATGCCACAGCAAAGCATCTGTGGTCACGACTTCAGCAGCTGGACCTGGTGGTCTTAGAGGTCTCAATGAACCAAAGAGAACCTGTGATGCTGAGTCTTCTTGCAGCTGAATGTGATCTTCTTTGACACCAGTCCTGTTGCCTTCTGTTGCTGTGGTGTGAGGAGTTTGATTCCCAGCTAAAAACCTCCTTCTACCTCCCTTCTCTACCCTGTAGCCCTTTGGTGCTTTGTTCCCTCTCACAGCTAACCAGCCACAGCACCCTCTGACGTGTGCCGAGCTCCCACCGGAGCTGTGTGCTCCTCAGGAAGTTCCTCTGCCTCTAAAACGCTGCTGATAACATCCCTGACCCTGTCCAGTGGCTGCTGCGTTCGGTGAGCTTGCTTTTCACGTTTATGGCCTTTGCTCTGCTTGTCTTACCCAGGCATCATCCCCTAGGTGGGGAGGTGGGAGCGCTGCCCGCTCATCACAGTGAGACCTTGGCTGCCAGTACCTTGAGCTTTGAGAGAAAGAGGTCTTTTATCACCATTTCCTTCCCCTAGCCCATCGCTCGCCTGGTGCTGATCTCGTCTGTCTCACTTGGGCATTTTTCTGGGGCACTGCATTGGTGAAGGAAGGTGCCTGCTGCTGCAGAGGTGGTAATGGACTGGGTTAGAAGATGTGAGCTGGCCTGAGGTCTTTTAACGGGCAGGCAGCCTTGGAAATGCTCCTACATTGATGTCTAATACTCGGTGAAGCCAAGGTAGCCTGTGCAGTACTGGAGAAGAACGTGGTGCTACAGGCTGGCCTGAGGATGGCACCTGTAGTAGGGAAGGCAGTGCTCCTTCTGGAGTAATGGATTCCTGAGAAGGACAAGGGATGCTTTTCTACTGCTTCCACACTGCAAATTCCCTGAAAAGAAAGAGCTGGAGGGGCTGGAGTGGGTGCAGAGGAGCAATGAGACTGGGGAAGGGACTGGAGGAAGAGGCTGATGGGGAGAGGCTGAGGGAGATGGGGGGTTCAGCCTGGAGGAGAAAGAGGAGACTCAGGGGGACCTTCTCCCTCTCTGCAGCTCCCTGAAGGGAGGGTGCAGTCAGCTGGGGGTCAGGCTCTTCTCCCAGGCACCCAGTGCCAGGAGGAGAGGGCAGGGCCTGAAGCTGCCAGGGGAGGGTGAGGTTGGCTGTCAGGAAGCCCTTCCTCAGGGAAAGGGTGCTCAGAGCCTGGACTGGACTGCCCAGGGCAGTGGGGGAGTCCCCGTGTGTGGAGGTGTTGAAGGACAGCCTGGCTGTGGCCCTGAGTGCCCTGGGGTGGCCACTGGGGTGCTGTTAGGTGCTGGGCTGGGCTGGAGGAGCTCAGAGGGCTCTGCCAGCCTCAATAGTTCTGTGATTCTGGGCTTTGGAGTGGAAAAAGCAGCAGGGGCTCTGGTTTGCTTTGTTTTCTAGTAGCAAGAAATGGTTGATGATGAAGAATAAGGCAGTGGGTGGCAGTTGCCTGTCTGGGCAGCACAGTTTGGTACGGGCGTTGGTCCAAAGGCTGGCATTGGGATCTTTTACCCTGTGTTACAGAGAACAGAGCTGCTGCACAAGGAGGTTTCTGTCAATTAAAGAACCCAACTTGTGAATGTAGTTGTCCAGCCTCTGACGCCTTGAGTCCACCTGCCAGGGATATTGTTCCCCGGGAAATCTGTGGAAGCCTCAGACTCCAGCCAGGTTCTGGGCTTTCAGAGTAGGTGCTCATCCACGGGCACTCCAGCTCCTCTGCTCCAAGACTCCTCTGTGTGGAAGGAGTAGGTGTTGGGCTGGTCACCACCGCTCTGGAAGGGATGGCTCAGACCCAAAGGCTGCTTCTCGCCAGAAGGTGTCTGTGGTGGCTGTGCTGCTGCTGGGTTCCTCATGAGCAGGGTTCAGCTGCCGGTGCTCCCAACGGGAAGGGCTAGACAGGTCATTACAGCGAGGGAGAGAGAGGAGCCTTCATCACCTTTAATTGCTAAATAATTCCTCTCTCAGGGTCCTCAGTTCCTAATGCCTTTTCCAGCCTCTCTGCATCTCTGGCTGAGGAGGCTGCGGATGAAGTTGGTTTCCACCTGGAATCCACCTATTTTCTTCCCTTGTTTTTCACTGTTAGCGGGGAGAGGCAGAGGAGGACGAAGCAGCTGCTTTTTATGATTTCTATTACTCTGCAGCATTTACACAGTTGGGTTTTTTTTCCTTCTAAATAGAGATTTGGGGAGATTTTTTCACCTTTTCCCCAGCTTCTTAAGGTTTTCTGTAGCTCGAGTCGCCGAAGCCGTCCAAGTTAATGCTTAATGCAGCGCACTCTAAGAGATAGGCATTTCTTCCAGTCAGGTCTCAATTAAGAGATAAAAGACAAAAAGTGCAAAGCACTTGATAAAGCTCAGAATACAAGGACCGGCATGGAAGTGCTTGAAGCTGTCCATAGCGATAACTGGATAGTCAGCTGGAATCTTCTTGAAATGAAGTGGGTGCTCTAACTTATCAAATTCCACATATGGGGAAATTATTGGTGCCCACAGGGGTGATTAACACCAACTCAGTGGGTCAGAAACAGGCTGGGATAAAGGTGAGGGCCCTATCTGACTATCAACACCAAATACATCCATTTAGAGACAGATAGCGGCGCTTTTTTCCCACCGCTCCATATATCTTCAGTTGTGCAGGCTGTCAGGGGAGCCCGGTGGCGGAGGCTGCCTGTGCGGCGTGTGCCGTGTAATGTGCAAATTGCAGCGCGCATTAGAACCTAATCTATTTTAATAAGTCATATTAAGATTACATTTTAGATAATTGTGTGTTTATCTTGTACAACAAATATTTGCCCTGCCGTATATGTTCTCTGTCACTCTCTCTTCAAATTACAAGCGCTGGCACCCGAAGAGGAAGCATTTCCCTGATCTATAATGGAACGGCCGGGCGAAGCTCGGGTAATCGAACCGGCGAGGTGCCGTGTGGCCTCAAAGTCATCGCACATCATCGCCGCCGTCGCCCTTGGTGTGGTTCCCCTTCATCCCTGTGGCAAGTCTGTCGGCTACAAACAGACCTTGGGGCTGGGTTGGGCTCGTGGAGGTCAGTCAAGAATAGGGGGGCCAAAATGACCACTGGTGTAAACAGGGGCAATTAAAGACAGCGTCCCAGGACCTCTGTGGTTGAAGAGACCTTCCAGTCCAGCCTTGGCCCCAGCACTGCCAGGTCACCCCTAACCCCTGTTCCTCATGAACATGGAGCACCAGCTCCACAGGTCAAGTCAACCCCACCAGACCCAGGGACTGCCCTGGGCAGCCTGGGCCAGTGTCTGATAACCCTTTGGGGGAAGAAATCCTTCCCCACATCCAGCCTGACCCTCCCCAGTGCAGCCTGCAGCCATTTCCTCTGTTGCTGGACACCAGGGAAAAGAAGACTGAGCCCCTCCTTGCTGCACCCTCCCCTCAGTTTGCTGTAGACTCTCATAGTCACTAAGTGGATTCATCACACTGGGTTCTAGGGCTGCTGGTGGCCCAAACTCAGATGTCTCTGGTTGCCTTCATGGTGAGGAGACTCCAGTGTCCCCACTGAATGCAGTCTCAGGACCCTTTCCTGCACCTTCCCGTGATGTCCCTCATGCTCCTGCGAAATCCCCAGAGCCCCTCTACCCTCTGCCTTCACATCCCTCCATAAAGGTCACCTCTGCCATGCTCCCTACAAAACCCGGGGCAGTGGGGAGGTCTTGTGGGTCCTCCTGACACCCACCCCTCACAGACTTAGAGACAGGAATGAGGTCCTCCCTCAGCCTCTTCTCCAAGCTCAAGAGACCCAGCTCCCTTAGCATCCTGACCTCTACTGCCACACAGACCATCCCCCTGGCCAGGGTCCTCCTCTCCTGTGCCCCATCACTGGGGCTGAGGCTGCAGGTCTCTGGGGCCATTGCTCTCGTGTGATCTGTACAGCGCAGCCCTCGCGCTGTCGATACCAAGATACAATCTCTGTGGAGGAGGTCCTGTTAGCAGGATGCTGTGGCCTGCATTAGGGTGCTGGTTGATGCCACCCTAATGGTGGTGGCTGATGCCACTCCAGAAAGAGTTTGGGTTTGGTGCCTGTTTTAGGCTTCACCTCACCTCATCCCTAGTGTCTCTGTGATTGCTGATGCTCACTGTCCCTGAAGGCTGAGAGGTGTTTTCAGCTGTGTTAGTGGCAGGATGGAGCTGAGGAGCTGGACACCTGCAGGAGTTGGTACCTGCAGGGTGTTTCAGAGGACACGAGGACAGTGACTGTGCCACAGCAGAGCCGTGGTCCACGCAGTCTTTCTGACTGGCAGGGTTTGAGTAGCTGATGAGCAGCAACGCGACAGTGTCTGCTTTCCTGTTTTGGCCAGCAGAAGCTCAGAATTCCAACAGATCCCTGGCCCTCGGGTGCTGGAATATCCACCCTACTAGACGGGCACCACTCCTGGGTGCCCATCGCAGCTGGGGCTGTGGCAAGTGCTTTGGGCAGGCACGGCACAGGTCCGTTACCAGCCCCATCGCCCCGGTTTGTTTACCCCAGGATGATGCTGGTTTTCGGTTCTGATGGGGTTTTTCCTGCTTTCTCCAGCACACGGTGATTTCCAGCCTGGCTTTTGCCCAGCTGACAGGGATTCATGACTGAAAATAAGGCTAAATGTAAGGATTCCTTTTATATGGAAGTGTTCCGGAACAATCAGAGGAGCCACGGTGTCAGCAATGCAACTTTGAGGGAAATTGGACTGGCACCGGCTGACCCTGGCTGTAATCTTTGTTCTTGAGCGTTGGGCTTAATGTCAATAGGTCAGTCACGGTGACATCCCTCAGCCCGGAGAATTGAGGGCACCGAGCATCTTCTTCCCTGGCCACAAACAAACTAACAACTTCAAATGCCTCTTAACCTTCATCTCCATGAGCTTCAAAGGATCAGCATGAGATGCATCTTCATCCCTCATAGCAGCAGAAAGCCAGGGACAATGTGATCAGCGGGCTCGGGGGCTCTGCCTGCTCTTCTGCAAATGTCTCCTTTTATTCTCCTGCCCCCCAGAAGAGAGCGGACGGGCAGGCACTCGGGGTCTGGTGCAGACCCTCGGGGTCTGGCGCAGACCCTCATTTCCTGCAGGTGTCTACACCTGTGATGAAGGAGCTCCAAAAGCACTGTCTGGAGAAAGCAAGCTCGCACTGGAGTGCGCTTCACATTTGCTTCCTATGTCTTGCTGACCGTCCCTACGGGAAGGCGTTGGTACCCGGTAACCTTTCTGTGCTTCCATCTCTCTTCCTTCAGTGCTTCCTCCTCTTGCTGTGAAAGCCTCATGCCAGGCGCTGGGTTAGAGCAGTGCATTGATGAGTGGGGATGTTCGGGGGGTGGGATGACCATGCTGACGCTTGGGAGCTTTGTTTGGTGATGCTGCATCCTCTGCTTCCCCACTGAAAGAGTTGCTCCACCCTGCTGGAGGTACTGAGAAAGCAGAGGAGTGTCTGCAGCTGTTCTGACCAGAGGGTGAACCTGGAGAAGCAAAGGGGACTGGTACTAACAGCTACCTGGGCTGGAGCTGCTAGGAAATTACACCGAGGGTGCTCGCCAGCAGTTGCTTAGTGTTCTGAGGTGCCTGGGGGGAAACACCATCCCCTCCCTTGGAAAGAGGAAACCTCTCCGACAGACAGCGTGTGGTACGTTCTGAGTAGAGCAGAGGGGAACCACGGCTGTGCCTTGCTGAAAGGGCCCTGAAAGCTTAGCTGTGCTCCTTGTGTGCACGGCCAGAGACTGCACCTCCCAGCCTCAGTGGCTAACACCCCGCGTGTTGAAGTGATGGTGTCTGTTGCTTGTTGCAGGTTGGTTTTGCCCAGTGGATTCAGCTTCCAGCTGCTTGCTGGGTCTCCCAGTTGTTGTCCAGACAGACCCCTACGTCAGCTGTGACTCTGCAGCTTCTCACCTGCCTGTACTGCCTGGCTCGCTGGAAATGCCCATCTCACTCCTGGCCTCGGGACACAGGATTTTGATGGAAGACCTGGACCAGAACCAGCACCTGATGAACCTGCACGACCCCCGAGTGCTGCTTTTGTGAAACCCCTTTTGCCAACCAACCTGTTCAACTCTGGAGCTGCTAGTCCAGGTGCCTCTCAGTCCCTGAACTGATGGTCGGGAATGTGAGGAACGGGGTGGGAATTGACATCAGAGGTAAAAGTACGATGTGGAAGAGCACGAGGGCGAGAACTCGGGCACTGCTGGAGATGACCCTCGTTGAGCAGAAGTGCCATGAACGTCAGCTTTTATCTGAGGCGTTCCAGGCTGAAGGGAGCAGCATAAATCTCTATCTGAGCCATCAGGACTGAGTTCTCTGTTCAGACAGGAGATACGCAGGGTCAAACTCTCGTCACACAGTGAAGCAGCCCTTCAGCTTCTCCCTGCTGTCACTAGTTATCACCTTGTAAGTAACTGACATTCCTCTAAGCAGCAGACTTTCTGCATCAGCGGGGTCTCCTGATGCCATGCTGGGGCTTGTAGTGTGAGATCTGAACCCTGTGCTGGACCGTCTTGCTCCAGACCATCATGTGCCAGCAGCTGCTTCCCCGGGTGAAGCACAGACTCTTCTCCATCACTTCCGTGAGGTGTTTGTGTAGGAAGAGCACTGTGCCCTTTCTGAGCTGCATTAGAGTGAAGAAGGGGGGACAAAAGATGCAGCCAGCAGCTCCTGGAACGGGGTAGCTTGGCCGTTTGCTGTCCTGACTCACAGGTGAGTGGACTCGATGCTCCTGAAGATCTTTTCTAACCTTGATGATCCTGTGATTCTCTGAGACGAGACGCCACTTGCGCTGCAGGTCTGAGCTCTAGGTCCAGGTTGTGTGCAGGGAGATAACCCCGCCTTAGCTTTGGCACGGACGTGTCCTCAGCCTGTTCCTCCCGGGCTGACGAGTGTCTCTAAGGTCACTGGAAATGAGCGCAAGTATCATCCCTGGGAAGAGGGAGACATGGTCGTTTATTCAACAGCAGCTCAGGAGCGCTCCGCACCCTCTTCCTACCCTAATTAGCTCCCTTATTTCAGCGGTGCGGACTGGTACCGCTGCCACCACGGCCCTCGCGTGCCTGCACAGGCTTCTCCCTCTCTTTTTGAAGCACGGGGCAGGAGACAACTGGCTTCGCAGGGTGTTTGATATCATGCCACAGCCCGCGCTAAGCAGGTGGCTGGGTGCAATATAAAAGGGCTTTGCTAAACAAAGAAGTTTTATTTCCTGCTTTGTGCCTGCAGGGGAGGAATCATGAAAGCAAAGCAGCAACCTGACAGCCAAAAAGAGCACCTAGAGTTTTTAAACGAGAGGTTTCATTGTTCTCTCCCAAAGCTATGCAGATTAATTGTGATTTATGAATAAAAGAGGGGTTGGTTTTTCTGTTGAGATGATGGCCCGTTAAAAAAAACAGCAGTTGGCTAAATGGTTCAGAAAACCTTAAGGACTTGGCTGTCTAAGGGGGTCTTCATCCACCTGGCTCCAGGGGGCAGCCAGCTCGGTCACAGGGCTGTGCAATGCAGCAGCAGCTTCATTTTCCTAGTGGGAACACTGAGCAGCGCTTGAGGGGCTGGAGAGACCCCCAAGCCTTGTGGGGCTGGAGGGACCCCAAGCCTTGTGGGGCTGGAGGCACCCCAAGCCTTGTGGGGCTGGAGGCACCCCAAGCCTTGTGGGGCTGGAGAGACCCCTAGTCTTGTGGGGCTGGAGGGACCCCAAGGCCACGATGCCAAGCCTTTGCTCCATCTCCTTTGAGAACCAAGCCCACAGAGCGGGAGCTGCGCCGCCGTCTGCGGCGGTAGCGCTTAAGCAATAAGCACCCCTTGCATTTCTGGAATTAATAAAGTTAGTTTGAACCTCAAATGTCACTTATTTGCTTTCCGATTTTCATAGGTGATTTCACTAAGCAGGAGCAGTGGCTAATCCCACACTCACATAGATAGAAGGTCAAAGTTGGTCAGTGAGCCAAGAAATACCATATCAGGGTTTCTTTCCTCTCCAATTGAAAGAGGTATAAATTGTGGAATTAGTGTATTGATTGAAGGTTACAACTTCAAGCAATCAGTTTTTCTGCCTTGACAAGATTATTTTATCCTACTTTTCTTTTATTATTATGTGTTGTATTTGAGTCATCCTTCAGGCAGATGAAGTGACAGCTTGATTTAACTCAATAAAATCCACCAGTTAGGAAACCTACTGAGCCGAACAAAAGATGAGAACGGCTGCGAGGGGAAGGTGCACAGTTAGTGTAAGCAAGCATAGCGCGCTGAAAGGAGACGATATTAGCTGGAATTATGCTCTAATCAATGCATTTCTATGGAAACTTGGGAGAAGCGGGGAAGGCCTTCGTGCTGGGCCGCTGAGCAGATAGCGCAGGCGTTCCTCTGGAGAAGTGAGAAGACATTCCTCTGCGACGGGAGTCCTGACAACAACCGGCCCTGCCGGCGCGGCTCTGCTGCCGCGTAATTGCCAGAGGTTGGGAAACGCAGCTCTTCTGACAGCTCTGAAAGGAGATGCTTAACGAGGGGGTAATTAAAACAATAGCAGCTCCTTGGACAGCGGGTTCAGCAACCACAGGGGTTCGGAGGCACGAGCATCGCGCCACGATGTGCTGACGCGCGCTGTAACCTCCCCGCTAACTAGTCGCCGTTGCCCGGTTTACCAGGGGGGTTGGAGTGGGATACTAGAATTCGTGGGGTTTGTCTGCTTAAAGAGGTTTTCTTCCTGATCTAGCTGGAGTTGTGTGGAATAAAGAGCACAGAAAACAACTGCAGGTAGCAAACTCTTCCTCTTGGTTTCTGCCAGAGGTTCCTTCACCCCAGCCCTGACTCTGTCTGCCTGGGGAACAGGTAAGGTACTGTATGATGGAGCCTGAGGGGACTCGCTCAGGTGAGCCTGAGGTGAACTGTGTTGGCCGTCGGTGTGAAGCTGGAGATGGCCAAGGTGCAGCAGACGAGGCAGTACAGGCGATGCCTCTGGAGTTCAGCGGTGCAGCTGTACCTAGGTGCTGATACTGGTCTCTCAGTAGCTGTGAGTGGGGGAAATGCTGCCCTGACGGGTAAGGAATAACCTTGGGGTGTAATTCAGGAAAAGCAAGCAGGTAAAGGATGACTTGAAATGTCCTTTTTGTCATTGTTCCATCTGATTTCATAGAATCACACACTGGGTTGGGTTGGAAGAGACCTCTGAGATCACCCAGTTCAATCCCCTGCCATGGGCAGGGTCACCTCTCATCAGACCAGGTTGCCCAGAGCCCCATCCCACCTGGTCTTGCTCATCACACAGACTTCTACTTCTTCAATTGGAAGTCCCCAGGCCTCCTCTGACTAAGGTTCTGTCAGCGGTGCTCTTCACCAGGGGCTTCCTTCCTCGGTGGAGACCAGCAGCTGCCCTTGGTCAGCAGGGTGAACTCTTTCAGATGGCACAGAGCCCACACCAGCCCAGTCTGCACTGTTTCTCTGGAAGTACCGGTTTGGTTACTGTGTGCATTGCTGGTTCCGAGCAGAACGTGGTGAGATGCTGAGGGTAAATATAGCAACTCGATGCCACTTTGTGCTGGCTATTGAGTTCAGCGGGTAAGGCACAATCAATCTGAATTGTAGCGCCGTGTCCTGTTGGGGAACATTTGCGAGGCTGTCGGTACTGCCCTCGGCCATCGCCCTTGATTTCCTTTGGGACCGTGTAAGTGTTTCATCCTTTCTTCCCTTAAAGAAATTTACCCACAAGCTGGAAAATACAATTCTGGCCATGAAGACAGCCCCCCCTTCTCTTCCCGAAAGCCTCAGACCCCACATTTTGATCGGTATCTCGGTGATGATGGCCAGGCCGACGTTACCGATGCTAACCCCTAAATAATCTCTCACTAAATGATCGTAGAGGTTTGGTTTCCTGCTTGATGCTGAGTGTGCCTGGCCCACCGTTCCGTGCACGGGCAGCGTGCAGCGCTCCTGCCTACGCAGCTGCTTCTAAAGTTGGACCTTGCAGTAGGTACAACTATCTAACATCCCCTGCTTTAAGCAGAGTTCCCACAGCTGGTAGCGACGATAGCAGCCCGGCTGTGTAACACGAGCACGGTTCGTCTCATCTGTCGCAACCGCAGCCCGGATTCGCGCTTCCCCTGCCTGTTCCACTTACGCTGCTGTCATTAAGGCGCTGTAAGAGCAGGCAGAGGACAACTCCCATCCCAGGGTCCCTGTGAAAGCCCAGACGGCTGCATGGCTGTCGTGAAAAGCACCGCCTGCGGCTGCCGGGGGAGCTCAGACCCTGCATTACCGCTCATTAACTTGGGTGCAGCTTCTCCCACCCGACGTCTCTTTACCGTTTCAGGTTGCCGCTGTCGTCGGGGGGAAGAGCGCGCGTGGCCGTGATGGCCACACGCTGCAGTTTGGTAAATGACTTGTTTAAATGTAAGGAAAAGAGGCTGTTGATAAGTATAGTTTTCTAATACTCTTCCTCAGCTGTCATTTACTTTGACTAAATTTATTTAAACCACCTTAACCTTTCAGAGAAAGGCCAGGAGATGTTTAAAAGAATAATATGTGTCTGACATTTTGGTTTACCAAAAGGACACCATCATAATTCTGTAGTGCCTCTGTTAAAAATAAGCTAAGAAAAGGAAACTAGAATCTCTTTTTCTTTCTGCTTAATTTTGAAAGAAAGGAAGGGAATTTGATGGATAGTTGCATTAGAAAGTGACCTGCAAAGGTAATCACGGAGCGCATTGATTTGTCACTGCACCAAGATGTGCTGAGCATCTTCCATGTGCAGGTAGTCCTTCTCTCTCTAATAAACACCTTATTTTTTTAACCAAAATCTGCTTTTTCGGGCTCTTTTTGGTGCTGCCCAGCTAAACCGGGACATACTCCATGGCTCCTGCCTTGGTGTGCCACTGTCAGGCTCCGCTTCACGCCGGGTCACAGCATCGCGCAGAGGGATGGGGCTGAGCACGGCTCTTGTCAGGTGAGGTGGTGTTCAGATTGCTCGCTGGGCTGTGGATAGAGTTCCACTACAGCCGTGCTGGTTTCGTGTGCTTTGCCCACATTCACACAACTGTCCCTCTCTTTCAGAGAGCCTCCTCTTTGAGGCCATTTCTGCTCCAGCATTTCAATCTCTTAGGAGCTGCAGAAGAGTCTGTAAGCCAGGGTTGGATCCTAGTTGCAATTCCAGGGATACAGAGCTTTTCCCATTCATGTTGTTGCTCTTGGACTCTGAGTTACAGCTGCATATCCACCTCTGGAAGTGTTTGAGGCCAGGCTGCATGGGGCTTGGAGCAAGCTGGTCTAGTGGAAGGTGTCCCTGCCCGCGGTCTCCCTGTCCACGGTTCCCGATGTCCCCGTCCACGGTTCCCGGTCTCCCCGTCCAAGGTTCCCGGTCTCCCTGTCCATGGTTCCCCGTGTCCCTGTCCATGGTTGCCGGTCTCCCTGTCCACAGTTCCCGGTCTCCCTGTCCACGGTTCCCGGTCTCCCTGTCCATGGTAGAGGAGCTGGAACCGGGAGATCACTGAGGTCCCCTCCAACCCCGAGCAGTCTGCGATGCTGTGATGCCAACTTGCAGAGAAGCAGGGAACCAGTGCCTTTCTGCTGGGCGGTTGTGGTCGAGTTGGTGTGACCAACTTCTTAAGCCCTGCTGGTCCAAGGGCTTGGCTGGCACAGAGTTTGGGTGGTTTTCATTTCCCGGGCAGGGCTTTTCTTTTTCATAACCTCTGCAGGTTCATAAGGCTGAGCGATGTGGAGGCTGTGCCCTGCCTCACACCAGCAGCTGNTCTCCCTGTCCACGGTTCCCGGTCTCCCTGTCCATGGTAGAGGAGTTGGAACCAGGAGATCACTGAGGTCCCCTCCAACCCCGAGCAGTCGGCGATGCTATGACGCCAACTTGCAGAGAAGCAGGGAACCAGTGCCTTTCTGCTGGGCGGTTGTGGTCGAGTTGGTGTGACCAACTTCTTAAGCCCTGCTGGTCCAAGGGCTTGGCTGGCACAGAGTTTGGATGGTTTTCATTTCCTGGGGCTTTTCTTTTTCATAACCTCTGCAGGTTCATAAGGCTGAGCGATGTGGAGGCTGTGCCCTGCCCCACACCAGCAGCTGTGCTGTCAGTGTTATTCAATTTCCACAGCAGAAGGGCAGTAACGGATTTCTTCACCTGGTGGTGGCTTCATGATGCTCCTGTGTTGCCCTCTCTCCCAACGTGGAGCAGCAGTCCTGCTCTGCTCCAAGGACCTCGGGAGTGGGGAGCACAGTGGCCCTGGTCAGCTGTGCATGGGCACGTCAGTTCTGGGGGGCACAGTGCCTGTATGTTAGAAATAAGGCTGCTTCCCCCACTGGGTCTGGAAAATAAGCGGAGGATTGGCAGAGCTTGTGTTAATCACCTCCTCCCTGGGGCTTGCAAACAGCACTGGACTTCCCAAGCTTTGCTTGGCTGTCACTTTGATGGCCCCTTGTCAGTCGGGGGTGTGGAAGGAGCTGGTCGAAGGTTTGGAGTTTATTGAGGGAGACCATTTACGCGGCGCTGCGCCCTGCCCCTGTCCGTCCGTTTGCTTTGTGCCACGCGGCCAGAGCACACAAAGAACCTTATCTGGAGCGTGCTCTGGCCCTCTGTTTGCAGAACTCGAGCTGTCTGCTTCCAAGTGATTAAAATCCTCTCTTTCTGAGCCCCCTCCCTTCCTCCAGCCAAGATGAAAAGCAAACCCAGAACTTTTAAATATTGTCTGGTGACAGGGAAGAGGAGAACAGAGGGAGGTTTCTTACTTGTGGCGACCCTCTACTCTCCTTACAAAGCCAAGCTCGCTCTCTTCAGCTGTGACGACCTGGTTGGACTGCTGAGGACATCTGGTGCTAGGACAAGGGGCACTGGGTGCCAGCTGGAGCAGAGGAGGTTCCCTCTCCATCTCAGCAGGACCTTCTTCCCAGGGAGGGTCCCGGAGCACTGGAAGGGGCTGCCCAGGGGGGCTGTGGAGTCTCCTTCTCTGCAGACGTTCCAGCCCCGCCTGGCTGTGTTCCTGTGCCACTGGGTCTGGGGGATCCTGCTGTGGCAGGGGGACTGGACTGGATGATCTTTCCAGGTCCCTTCCCACCCCTAAGGACTCTATGATTCTTCTAGAGGAAAGCTGCAGCAGTACCTCTGTCCAATAATCACCTTAAGGCACCCCTAACTCTCCCCTCTGCTCTGCCAGCCTGACGGAGGGCTGAGCACCCCACAGAGCGAGCTGGGAATGGCTGTGAGTGCAGTAATCTCTGCAAAACCTGTTTTCTTCTATTAAATCAGGGATTAAAGGAGGTTCCTCACGAGGTGCTAAGGCTCAGGCAGCAAATTACGGAAACCCCAGTCTCCAAACTTGGGGCCGCGACTGGAACAACGCTCCTGCCCTGTCACCCACCCCAACCCCTGCGAGTTAAGGACGGAGTCAGCTGCGACTCTGCAGTTCCTGCTGCTGTCAGTTTGTGTCACAACCTTCGCTTTATTTGAATGAACTTGTGAAAAATCGCATCTAGCCTCCCCCCTGCGGGGTGGGGGCCCCAATTCCCGTCGGTAAGAGTGACATTTCGCAAAGTTCATTAGGATTTTATGGAATAAAAGATGGGCATTAAATAGGGGAGCGGAGGGGTCCGCAGGCCAGCAGTCTGTCGCTTCCCTACCTGAGTCCCTGCACAGGAGGGGTTTGATAATACCTGGGTTATTCAGCCTGACCCGAGCGCCTGGCACCTGCGTCCATCAGCGCCAGCCCCCTCCCCGCACCTCGGCGGGGTCCTTGGCATCCCACGAGTAACCTGCAGTGACGGACACCTCAGTGTGGACTGGCTCTGGATGCTGTCTGTGGCATTTTCAAACAGTGCCACGACAGCCCCTGTCAGGTTTGTCTGCTGCTTTGGCATCGCAGGAGTGCAGGCGGGGCTGATGCAGTGAGCTGTCACGCTGGCAGAGCCCTTCCCACCAGCAGTACCTCTTCACTGTGGTTTGTATCACAGAGTTAGTTTGGGGAGGAAGAGATGTTAAAGCCCCTCCAGTCCCCCTCTGCAGGGAGCAGGGCCATCCCCGAGCAGAGCAGGGTGCTCACAGCCCCAAGAGCCAACCTGACCTGGGAGGGTGCCAGCCATGGGGCTTCTCCTACCTCTCTGGGCAACCTGTTAGGTGATGGGTGAGGACCTTGTGACTTCAGCTATAGTGAAATCAGTGTCATCAGGAATATTCTCTATCCTGGTACCCTGATGTTAGCAAAATAGAGACTTCACTTAGCTTAGTGAGTGAAGTAAACGTTGGTGTCCAGGGAGCAGGAGGGAGTCACCACCCATGGGGGGATTCAAAAAACCTGTGGATCTGGCACTTGGGAGCAGGGTTGAGTGAGCAGGGGGTTGGGGTGATGGTTGGACTGGATGAGCTTGGAGGTCCCTTCCAACCCTAACGATTCTGAGTCACCAGAAGTGAGCACGGAGTGCAGCACCAGCTTTTCAAAACGGAATCGCCTCCCCTAGTTCTGCTGTTCAAGCATTTTTAGAGGTAGGCTCTAAAGGCATGGATTCTGAGGACGTGAAGCTGCTTTGGCTGTGAGCTACTCCTGTCTCTCAAGTATTTCAGAGCCCAGGATATCATCTTTAGCTATGAAATAGCCCTGAAACCGCTGGTTTTGGACAAACCCACAGACATACCCGTCGCGTCGCCCCTCTCCTCTCCAGGTCATAGTAGGAACAAACTGACTGGGGTGGTTTATTTTGTCTTGAGGAGATAAGATACCCTGCTGTGTAGGTTTGTGATGGGCCCTGATGACTCTCAGGAACTGTGGTAGTTTATTCTGATGCGACTCTCCACACGCTTGACCTTCACGACTTCAGTGAGAACCAAGGAAACGCTGGCTTACAGCCCTATTTCCAGGAGTAATAGGTTCACTCCATTCTCCTGGGGATTCCAGATAGCAGAATGCAGGTCCTGTCCTGGGTCTCTTCACTTCAGGTCCCTCCTGTCCCAGCCAGAGCAGCTCCTTAGAAAAGGAAAATGATGAACAGGAGAGAAGCCAATGGAATCAGGGCAGAACCTCTAGCAGCCTGCACTGCTTTCGTTGTGTCTCTTATGGAGACAGGCTGAGAGGGCTGGGGTGGCTCAGTCAAAAGGGAAGACTCTGGGAGGACCTTACAGTGACCTTCCCACCCTCGAGAGGGGCTGCCAGAGGGCTGGGGAAGGCTGTTCCCAAGGGGAGGGGACAAGGGGTCCTGGTTTGAAGCTGGAAAAGGGCAGAGAGAGGTTAGACAGGAGGAAACAAGGGCTGGGATCTGAGGGTGGGGGATCCCTGAACCAGGCTGCTCCATCCCTGGAGCCACTCAAGCTCAGGCTGGATGGGGCTCTGGACAACCTGGTCTGGGGAGAGCTGGCCCTGCTGGGTGCAGGGGGGTTGGACTGGCTGCCCTGTGGAGCTCCCTCCCAACCAACCCATCCTGTGGTCCCTAAGGAAGTCCCAAGTTAAGGAACCTCTCCAACTGTTCTGGTGTCAAGGAGTGCCAGGGGCTGCACCTCGCAGCACTGGTAGTCCTTGCTGCTCAGCTACCCGAGCACTAAATCTGATCGTACCACGTTCATTAACACCCTGCAGCCTTGCTGAGACCGTGTATGTTCTGCTTCTGAGACGAAAAGCCCCAGCAGAACCACCTGAATATCAATTCCTTTAGAAATCTACACACTCCAAAAGACAACAGGTTGAGTGCTGCAGCAGTGCCATGCGTGCCACCGGTGGGACGTGCTGGGAGTGCCCTGCCATCGAACCTGGAAGGAACTTTAGACTCAATGGCTTTTAGCCTACAGAGTGTCTGCTTTTCTTGCCTTTCCTTGGGCCAAACAGCTGGCTGAAATTCCTCTATGCATCGCATCGCAGACTCCGCGTACTCTGTGCTGCCCCATTCCTCAGTCGCAGGCAGATCACCTTCCACACCGTTCCCGTAGCTGCAGTCTGCCACAATGATTCTGAAGACCCCAACAGGTCTGGAACTGCCTTTGTTGTTGGGCACAGGCCTGTGATTTGGGTTTCCTGGGTGCCATGGGGACCCCTTCCACTACACCAGGCTGCCCAGAGCCCCATCCAACCCACCAAACTGATGGGTGAGGGGTAAACACCGACCTGAAGGTGCCTCTGGTAAGGGAGTTGTTTGTGAGGAGCAGCCTCTAAGGAGAGAGAACTCAAGGAGTCGCAGTTGCTCTGATGATGCCAGCCCAGGGGCTTCAGGTTTCACTCTGTTGGATGAGTTTCTGAGGACAACCCCCAGCTTCTACTGTGTGTTGGTCACACTGGGCCAACCAAGAGAGGGAACAGCATCTCGCTCTACCTGGAGTGGGGAGCGAGGGCAGCAGCACCTCTTTGGACCCTCTGTAGCCCCCCAGGGGGTCACTGCCTGTTACTGTGCTGTAGGAGCTCCCGGAGCTGGAAGCGTGACTCATCCTCCAGCTCCCCAGAGCTCTGGCCTCGTGTTTGGGCTTCCACCGGGCGGCTCTTTGCCATCGTTGGTGGCATTTAAGGAGAACTCTGGGCTGGCACTTGTAATAACATGACTCTCCAATAAAACGACTTGGTAACCGAGAGCCGAGGATCCTCTAATGAGGATGAGGTGGGAGATGCGTGTGTCACCCCCTGCCACCCGCCTCTGTCACCAGCTGGTTTTTGTAGTGTCTGAGCCGGGTATTAGGAGCCTTTTAAAGGGGCAGATCCCCCTTGGGTTGCAGTGGTGCTGCACCAGGTGCCTCGTGTCACAGCTCTTGTATGACAAACATTTGATGTGACACTTATGCACGCAGGTTGCTCCAGAGATATTTTTATAGGTCAGACTAAATATCACACATCCAGCCTTCAGTCAGGTAGAGGAGCCGTCTGTGACTGCAGCTAATGGTCTTGGAAGTTGCTATGGTTCCTGGTAAACAGCATCCCGTGGCTTCTGCTCCCGTCTCCATCGGGGCAAAGGGGCAGCAAGCAGCGGGGGCATCCGGTGAGCTGGTCCCAGCTCCAGTTTCTCTAGACTATCAGCTGGATAATACCTTCTGTTTCATCCTCCTTGCTGCAGCCCCACCTGTTGTCCAGCTACCCTGGGGGATCTGTTGTGCCACACAACGATGCTCTTGTGACTCTGTGCATCCTGAGCAGCCAGGGCCCTCGGGGAACGCTTGGGAAAAGTGCGTGTGGTGGTGAAGTCAAGGAGGACTCGAGGAGGCCGGGCATCAGAAATGCCTACACAGCCTGTAAGGGTTAGAGGGTTGGGAGGGATGGGGCACTGCTCATTCTGACCTGAACCTACTGGGTTTGCAGAGATCTCAGGAGACCCAGCGATGCTTCTGAGGTGTTCGGGGTCACGAGGGGGGTCGTGAGTGGAATGAAAGCAGGGTGTCCTGCAGAGCATGGCCTCTTCCATTTCCAGTCCCCACCCTGCAGCCACGTGTGGAACAAAGACACGTAAAATCATTTGAAAGCTAAGATGAGGAAGGTTTAGTTGCACAGAAGCTGGGGCTGGTCTGCAGTCCCTTGTCGTCTGGCAGAGGAGAACTAAGGGCAGTGATAGCTGCTGTTGGGAAATGCAGCTGAACTGTCTCAGGGGTCTATTTTGGCTGAGAACAGCAGAGTGATTCCTTGCTGTTCCTCTGCTGTCTTTTGGGAGGCTCTCTGGGAAGGGGAAGGCAATGCTGCAATATTGGGAGGGAGGGAGG
>VZRI01004036.1:68068-82263 GCA_013397515.1 Upupa epops | reverse complement strand
GAGGGAACCTCCTCTGCTCCAGCTGGCACCCGGTGTCCCTTGTCCTGGCACTGGGTGCCCCTGAGCAGAGCCTGGCTCCTTCCTCCTGACCCCCACCCTTTCCAGATTGATCAGCAGTCATGGTGTCCCCCCTCAAGCTCCTTTGTTCCCAGCTCCAGAGCCCCAGCTCCCTCAGCCTCTCCTCAGCAGGGGGATGCTCCCCTCCCTCCATCATCCCTGCAGCTCTGTGCTCCCTCCATCATCCCTGTGCCTCTATCCCAGGGCGACCTGAGACTGCTCACACAGGACCAACACCAGGCTGGGCTACTGTCCTGATGCAAATGCTGAACAGAGGTTGAAAGAGGTGATTGTGGTGGCCTCCCCATCTGTAGAGCCTGGAGCAACCCAAACCAGCCACCTCTGTGGTGGCTCAGCCCAGCACCCCGAGATGAGCTGGTTGATCACAGGTTAGGTTGGAAGGGACTGTAAAGATCATCTAGTTCCAGCTCCCTGCTGCGGCCGGGGACGCTTCCCTTTCTGGATTCTGTTGCTTCTTTGGGTCCTGTGGCATCAGCGTTAGGCAGCAGCCTGCACAGTCAGGGTGCTTTGGCCATCGTCCCCCCATGCACCCCCTGGTACCATTTCTGGTGCTGTCTATGTCCCATTTCATCTGCACCTCCTGCGTGGGTTCCACCCCAACTCAGCTGCTCTGCCTTCACGCTGCCCAGCGGGGGTTGGTGTTTCCCAAGCGTCACCTGTGCCACTGGTGCCCAGGGGCTCAAGATGCTGTTTGAGATTGGTAAGGGGGGACCTCATTGCTGTCTCTCAATCTCTGAGGGGTGGGTGTCAGGAGGATGGAGCCAGGCTCTGCTCAAGGGCANTGGGTGATCTCTCCAGGTCCCTTCCCATCCCTAAGGATGCTGTGATCCTGAGGCTGGGTGGTTGACAGTTTGTCCTCGGTTCCCTTTTATCCCCTGGGTTCGTGCTCTGACCCTCTCCACGGGTGGGTTTGCTGTCACACAGAACCGATGCTGAGTGACACCCGGAGTTTCATTTCAGTTCTGCCGACTGCTGCCAGCTACAGGCAGTCCAAACCGAGGAGCCCTTCTCCCCTCCACTGGGACCTGGAGCCTTCTCCTGGAGTGGGAAGAAGGGGGCTGGGGCTGGGGACCCGCTTGTCCTCCTCGGGAGCTGCTGGGCTTCCCAAACAGTGCCCAGACCCGCTGTCATCTGGCAGCTCTGTTAGGTTTAGCTCAACCTGTTTGAACAAAGCTCGGGAGAGGAGGCAGCTGTCTGCAGCCCCGCTGCCGGTGCCTTTTATCCAGAGCTGACAGAATTTATTGGAAATGAGAGGAATTGTTTCAGAACAAGCATCCCTGACAGCTTGGCAGATTGATAGAGAGGTTTTCTGATTTCATCTCTTTTCTCCTCTCTTTAAACGATGCCTCCCCACCACTTGTCAATCTCTGCGGTGCCACGGGTGTCAGGGTATCAGGCGCCGGGGTGTGAAGTGCCCGAGTGGGCAGCGCAGGGGGGTTGTTAAATGGACTGGGCTCTGGCTCGGGGCTGTTCCCCCTCTGACCAAATCCCTGCTTCTTTGCAGTGACATCAAGCACCACCACTCGAGCAAAGACACCTTGGACCCCCCGAGTCAGTCACTTCATAACAACCTTTCTTGCTTCATTCGGGGAGGGGGGAAGATGTCTCAGGGGACCCCCTTTACAGAGCGAGTGTTTGTGTGGGGAAAGCGAGCAGCTGCCAGCAAAGCTCTCCCTCTCCTACCTGCCTCCTACCTGCAGCTCTGACCCTGTCAGCCATGAGCTCGGCCTCTGGTAGCCCCTCCAAGCCGCTCGGTGAGGATAAACGCCGGGCGAGACTGGGTGGGCTGTGCAGCTCACCTGCTTAGGAGCACTGCAGCCACAGGCTGCTTGTGCTCAGCAGAGGCGGCATTAACCGGGGTGCTCTGCAGCCCTTCTTCCCCCGTAGGTGGAACTTTTACACCCAGCCTGGATTTTGTGAGTGTCTATTTGTTTTCAATAAATCCCCCCCCACAGTCCTGCTGTGTGCGGCCGTGGCGGAGTCCTGAGTGACCAGAGGGGCTGTGTGGGGAGGTCAGCTTGATGGGGCTGCAGAGAGCTCCAAGAGCCTTTGAGGAGGAGCTGCTGTAGAGGTGGGAGAGGAGCAAAGCAGGAGAAGCTGTGTTGGTGAGAAACATCATCACCGTTCATTTTCTAAAGGGGAGGTGGCTGTGCCCTCTGTGCTGGGGTGGTCCTCCTCCACCGGAGCTCACCCAGCTTCCAACAGATAGCTTCACTAGCAGTTTCCAACCGGTCAACAGGGGAAGTGTAGGCTCTGAACACCCGCCCTGCAGAGCGCAGAGGCTTTGCAGGCTCTGATCGGCATCCCTGTTCCTCTCTCGTGGGGTGCTGAGGTTTAAACCCCCGATTCCCCCCATACACACCCCCCGCACCGTTTTCCCCCCTCACAGCCACTCTCAGGTGCCCGCCTGGCAGAGCTTTGCAGGTATTTATCACTCTCTTCCGCAGGTTCCTCCAGATGTTTAGCTACAGGGCAGCGCTGCCGAGCAGAGCGGCGCAGCTGGCTGCGAGACCCCGCGCTGAGCGAGCGGAGCATCTGCGGTTTGTCTGGGGAGGCTGAGCCTCAATTAATTCCGTGCGCACCTAACTCGCAAGGAGCTCCTGCATCTCAGCTCAGCCGACTTCAGAGCAGACCAAAGATTTATTCCTGCCTTTTAAATTAGCAGCCAGACCCTGCCATAAATCGCGGAGCCTCTCTTGAACAGCAGCAGGGCTGAGCTTGCACCAACAGGGATGAGGATCAGGGCAGCAGAACGGGCTGGGTGGGAGCCCAAGGACCTCTTGGCTGCTGGGAGACTTCAGCGGAAGGAAAACATTTGTTTTCTTGAGAAGAGGGGGGTGTTATTTATTGTTCACAGCTTCTGCCAGCAGGGTTCTCTCCCGCCAGGACTATCACAGAATACACCACTGTCAGGCTGGGAGGTCAATGAGGCTTCGGTGTTTTACAGGAAAAGCTTTATTTAGCATTTTAGTTGTGACTTAAAAAACAATAAAAGGGGGTTTTTTGCTGAAAAAGAGGGGGTTTGTTCAGCAAGGGGGAGTTAGTCCTTTTTCCCTGATAAAACGATGCTGGCACAGTTATTTATCGGAATCACAGCTGCAGTCTACGTCACTTACGGTGGCACCTGCGACGTCCGGGTGAAGTCCTGCCCTGGCAGGAACCGGCTGTCAGAATTTCTCCTGCCAGTGTTCAGGTTTTGGGGAAAACAGGTTCTCATGAGAAGGCAGTGGGAGAGTGAGTGCTACCAGTGATTCTCCCAGAACATCGTTGCTATCAACGCTCGTCCCAGAACAACGATGCTACCAATGCTCATCCCAGAACATCTATGCTATCGACGCCCATCCTAGAACATCGATGCTATCAACGCCCATCCCAGAACATCGATGCTATCAATGCTCATCCCAGAGCATCTATGCTATCAACACCCATCCCAGAGCATCTATGCTATCAACACCCATCCCAGAACAACGATGTTATCAACACTCATCCCAGAACATCTATACTATCAACGCTCATCCCAGAACATTGATGCTATCAATGCTCATCCCAGAACATCGATGCTATCAATACTCATCCCAGAACACCTATGCTATCAACGCTCATCCCAGAAGATCTTGTCCCAACACATGAAGCTACTGATAGGTCAATGTTCTGTATGAAAGCAGGGCAGTGCAGAACCAGGCTGGTGTTTTTCTTGTGCACACTAAGCACTGTGAAAGCTTGACACCTTGGCACACTGGATGGGTGACCCTGGCCTTGAAACACACGTGCACACACACAGCCCCTATTTCCCTCCTTCTCTGGCTTAGAAACACAAACACAGCCCCTCTTCCCCCAGTTCCCTTCTGCTGACCATTGCCATGCCCACCCGTGGAGCAGTGCCGCCTCCTCAAGCTCTGCTAGCACCAAAGGGCTGTCCATCGGATCCCTTGGGTGACCAAGGCAACCAAGGGGTCCCCTAAGTCAAGGCTGAGCCATTTCCGAAGGCTGCGCTGCTCCTGGGGATCCTTGCCCAGTCGCCAGTCTTTCCTCCAGCCCCGCACATCACCGGCCACAGGGCTGATCCCTTCTGGGGATCCAAGCATCCTCTTCCTCCCCCTGCCCTGCTGCAGCAGCAGCAGCAACGTGAGACGGCTGTTCCCTTCCAAAGGCTAAGCAGCCCTTTTCAGATCCTTTTAAATAGGTATCAATACCTGGCTTTTCCAAACAAGAGAAATTAGACTTCGTAGCTTTTTGCTATTTGAATGACCTACTGGGTGGAATTACAGCAGCAAACTAATCCTTTAGGAGAGATGGCTCTATCAATCTTTGGATTTTTCTAATGTGGAAGCTACTCAATTGCATCTCAGAAATCAGGGAGGTAATTACTCATGCAGACAGCACAAAATGGAAAAAAAAAATGCAAGTTCTGCTGAGTATCCCTTTTAGAAGCAGCAGTGGAACAAGGGAAACGGCCTCTATAATCAGTCAAATTCTTCCACTAATTTTTCAGGTGTTGAAGGCTATGGTGAGGATACATGCTATGAAAGTTAACAAAGCAAAGTGCCTTTAATAGAGGGCTTCACCAGAGAAAAATGCCTCTTATTAGGCAGACACACTGCTGCCCGTGTAGTTCCCCGAGTTACAACTTCATTGTCGTAACTCGACGTGGCCGCAGATAAACACGTTAGCGGAGCCCCTCCGAGGCCCTTCTGCAGCGACAGCCCCCGCCTGCCCAGCACTCGGGTAGACGTTGATTGCATCTGATGGGTGTCACCAACCTGCTGATGAAGCTGGGGAGGTGCAGCCTGAGAGGAGCCCTCGCTGCCAGGAAGGACCGGGTGCTTAACTTTGGCTTCAGGGGCAACTGGAGCAAAGGAAACGAATGGAAAGCGTTCTGGCTGAAACACCTGAGGAGACCAGAGGGGCTGCGCAGCTTGGGTTGACCTGCACCCCACCCGATCTCCAATATCACCAGGGCAGGATGGACCCTCCGGCAGGAGAGGCTGGGATAAGGAAGCAGGTGGCTGGGTATTGAGTACGAAGCTTCTCATCCAGAGCTCAGCGTCCAGGCAGCTCCGCTGGCTTGTTCACACGTGGCCGTGGGCTTGAAACAAGGATGTCTGGAGATCAGGAACTGGGCATCAGTGCTGAATCACTGAGGTTGGGCTGGCAGTTCTTGGGGTGGGGTGGGCACACTGGTGAGATGCCCTTCTGCACCTGCTGTGCCCTGTGTCAGCTCCTGGTTTCCCTTGCAGATCACCACCACCTGCAGACCATCGCCTACCGGGCTCAGGTGCTCTCCCTAAGGGCTGCAGGAAAGCTGAGGAGGGACCTTTGAGAGGGCTGGGAGTGGCAGGAGAAAGGGTGGTGGGTTTGCACTGGAAGAGGGAACTCTAGATTTGATGGAAGGAATAAATCCTTCACTGTGAGGGTGGGGAGAGCCTGGCCCAGGGTGCCCGGAGAGGAGGGAGAGGCCCCATGGCTGGCACCACCCCAGGTCAGGTTGACCCTTGGGGCTGGGAGCACCCTGCTCTGCTTGGGGATGGCCCTGCTCCCTGCAGGGGGGGGGACTGGAGGGGCTTTTAATGTCCGTTCAGTCCATGCTGTGGTTGTATGATTCTGCCTCCCCCTTGGCTCGCTCTGGGTTGGAACTGCAGCAGCACAGAGACCCTCCCAGCTGGGGAATCTACAAAACCCGAGTGCCTGAGCCAAGGAGCTCTCAGCTCCTTACAACTGAGAGCTGGTGGGTGGGTGCTGCAGGCTGGGAGCTCCTCATGGACCAGAGATGCTCTGCCACTCGGTGTGTTGGTGCCTCACTGTGCTTAGCTCTGATCCTGCCTGGGCACCTGCAGGCAACCAGGATTTGGGGCTGGTTTGTTGGTTTTGATAACAACACCTGACTCCACCCAAAATACCCCCCCTACACCAGGGTGCTGCGGGAAATACGGAGGGCACTGTGTGCCCCACAGTAACCCCATCTCTACAGAAAAAAGGGGGCCATAGTGCCGCCCTGCTCCCTGCAGTCCAGCCTGGGCATCAGCATCCAGCCCGTCCAAACAGCCCCTGTTTCCAGCCGAGGATGAGGCAGCTCTGTGAAGCAGTGTGGAGCGAGGTGCAGCTGCCCGTCCCATCACCCCAGCGTGGCACTGGCTCAGGGCTTCATTTTTCAGTATCTGCAAAGCACCCTGAGATCTGCAGATGAAAGGCTCCACAGAAGTGCAGAGGACGGCTTTTATGCCAGGTTTCAGGGACAGAGGTGGGGGCATGCTGGACCTGATAACGCCGGAAGCCTGGTGGGCTTGCCAGGCTCTAATGCGCTCAGCTAAAGGTGATGTTAGTGGGGTGTCGGGGCCTGAGCCGCTCCGGTTGTGACGACGTGTAATTCAGGGCCCCGCTCCGACACAGGCAGAGCTCCTCACGCAGTTCCCACTGGGATCTGTGAGAGGAAGAGATATTTCTCACTGAGGAGCCTCCTTATTTTCATCCACTCTCCCCATCCTTCTGAACGCCCTGGCTGAGCAGCCGTTCGCTGACGGGCTTTGAGTTTTCAAATGTGTTCAGCAGATAAATCCCTTCTTTTCCAGGCTTCATCAAACATTTGCCAAGCTGGATGGAAACCTCTCCCCCCTTCGGCTCTCAGAGCTGAGGAGTCTGTGGGTACCTGATACCACTCGTGCCTGTGTGCTACCGCTGCGCTGGGGTACCTGAGTACTCGGTTTTCTAATAGTTTTAAAATGAACGAAGAATCTGGAAGACCTGGCTCAACATCTGTACAGCTGCAGACACAGCCACCCGAGCTACGGGCACCACTGTACAAAGGGCACTGGCACCCGGGCTGGGATCAGCACTGGGGTGGCCAGCAGGACTAGGGATGTCAGTCTCCCTCTGCACTGGGCACTGGGGAGGCCTCCCCTCTAGTCCTGGGGGCAGTGCTGGGACCCTCCTTGCAAGAGAGAGCTGGAGGGGCTGGAGTGGGACCAGAGAAGGGCCGGGAGGCTGGGGAGAGGGCTGGAGAGCAGGGCCTGTGAGGAGCAGCTGAGGGAGCTGGAGTTGTTCAGTCTAGAGAAGAGGAGGCTGAGAGGAGCCCTCAGTGCTCTCTCCAGCTCCCTCACAGCAGGTTGGAGCGGAGCTGCTGCTGGGCTCTGCTCCCCAGTCCCTCCTGCTAGGACGAGGGGCAGTGACCAGGGGAGGGTGAGACTGGCTCTGAGGAAGCAGCTCTGTGCTGAGAGAGTGGTTGGGCACTGGACCAGGCTGCCCAGGGAGGGGATGGAGTCCCCATCCCTGGAGGGGTTTGGAAACCGAGTAGCTGGAGCCCTTGAGGCCCTGGTCTGGGGGTTGGGGAGCTGCTGGGGTGAGGGCTGGGCTGGGTGCCCCTGGGGGTCCTTTCCAGCTAGGAGGATTCTATGGGTTGGTGTGCCCAACCTGAACCTGGTGGGGAATAAATCTGCTGGACCCCCTTCATTAGCCTTCTTTTCACCAGTTAGGTCATGGGTACCCAGGTGGCTGCTGTTGGCCGGGAACCTGCACCTTTCACTGACCACTGCAGCAGCCCAGCAGAGCTCAGAATGACAACCATCTCCTTCCACTCCCTATGAATCCCAGAGGAAACAACACATTTGGAAGGGTCCCAGCAACACCAGGAGCCCCAGGTGCAACTGTAAGGGATGAGGGCTTTCCAAGAAGGCTGGGCTGGATTCCTCTGACTCCCTGAGGAGCGAGACAGTCTCTCTGGAAAAAGAGATCACCATCACATTGAGCTCAGTGCAAACAGAACAGCCACTCTCCTCTTTGAGGCAGGTAATCAATGAGATCCATCTCACCTGACCTTAAATACCCCCAGAAGGAGCTTCTTGGTCTGAGCTCGTCATCAGGTAGTGGAGACCAAAAATACCCTGAGCTGGGCTCCCAGCTGTCCCTATTTACCTGGAGGAGGAGCATAGGAAACTGCTCACGCCTGCCAGGTAAAATCTGGGGGGCTGAAGCCCAGGGGTTTGTGCCTGGCAGCCAGGGCTCCACCAGCTCGTCCTGGGCTGAGCTTGGAGGAGGATCCACGAGGCAACCTCTGCTGAGTCCTGCTCTGCACTGCCCTGGCAGCCTGGTGATGCTGGTGCCTCCCGAGCCGTACAAGACAACCTTCTTCTGAACTGGGTAGGTTGCCCCTCTTGTTTTGGGTAGCCATTCAAACCGGTCTGAGGGCTGGCTTGGCTTTTATGTGACATGCTCTATCGATGACTATTTCCTGCTTAGTCCATTTGCAGCAGAGAAGCTCCCACTGACCTTCATCAGTCTCGCGGTGATTTAACAACTGGGGATTTCAATGGAGTGACTATCAGTTTGTATTTGCTTTTCATCTCCTTTTCTGCCTATGTGACACTGCGAGGCTCCTCATGCCGATCCAATAACATCTTCCTAGCTACTTCTCCCCTAAAGAAAAGTTTTTATTTATGACTGTGCCTCCCTCCCCCCGCTGCCCTTTAGCCGATGTCAATCCATTTTATGTTACATTTATGTCTATTCCGCTTCCTTTCCTTCTTCAGACCTCAATCTCTGCACAAAGACCTTAATCTCTGATGTGGAACTTTGTCAAATGCGGTCTGGGAGCCCGAACGCGGCCGCCCTCCGCGGGAAGGCAGGAGTCTCCTCTGACAGCAGGGGGATGCCTTGGCTGGGGGAACGCGGTGCCTTTGCTTCTGCCAGAGCTCCAGGGCAGGAGACCACTGAGTCTTCTCCATCCTCCCTACAGCCACGCGCGTTCCGCTGGCGCAGGCGCTGGGTGCGGTGTGGTCCGGGCTGGGAACGTGATGTTTGCTAAGGAGCTAGCTCAGCCACAAGGGACTGCCAGGAGGAGTGCTTGGTCCTTGTGTTTCACCATGGAACCAGGGTTGGGAGGGACTTGGAGGCATCGTCTAGTCCAACCCCTCTGCCAAAGCAGGATCACCTAGGGCAGGTTGCTAGGGAGGTGTTGGAACAGGCTGCCTCGGGAGGAGGTTGAATCGCCGCCCCGGATGTGTTTTACGTGATGAGTTGGGCACTGGTTAGACCGCCCCTGGAGCACTGTGTTCAGTTCTGGGCCCCTCAGCTCAGGAAGGATGTCAAGGGGCTGGAACGAGTCCAGAGAAGGGCAACTGGAATGGGTCAAGGGGCTGGAAGGTCAGCCCTACGAGGAGAGGCTGATGGAGCTGGGGCTGTTTAGCCTGAGGAGGCTCAGGGGTGACCTTATCGCTGTCTGTAACTCCCTAAAAGGGGGTTGGAGTCAGGCGGGGGTCAGTCTTTGCTCCCTGGACACTGGAGACAGGACAGGGGGTCACAGCCTTAAGCTCCTTCCTTCAGGGGAGGTTTAGACTTGACATCAGGAAAAGGTTTCTCACTGAGAGAGTGATCCGGTTTGGAATGAGATGCCCACGGAGAGGGTCAGGTCACCGTCCCTGGAGGTGTTCAGGGTCAGGCTGGATGCAGTGCTGAGTGGCATGAGCTAGATGGCAGCTGTTAGGGTTACTGGGTTGGGTTTAGGTTGGACTGGCTGATCTTGAAGGTCCTTTCCAGCCTCCTCAGCACTGTGAGGCTGTGACGTGGTTAGCGGGGCTGCTTGGAATCTCTGATCCCAAAGGCCTTTTCCAACCTGAATGATCCTGTGATAAATGGGAGCTTTGCTGAGCACGTGAGAGGCGGCTGCACAGCACATTACCAGTCCTAATGCTGCCGGACTTCAGAAGCAGCGGAATATAATTAGGCATAACCTGCTCCAGAGAAGAAAGAGATGTGGGAGCAGTTCACTACCCAGGCAGAATGAAAAGCGTGGCCCTATTGTGACTCCTTTCTTCCTCTTCCAGATGAAAAAAGACATGAAAAACAAGTCAAAACTAAACCCCCAACCTTTTAGTAAGATAAAAGCATCCCCTTCTCTTTAGAGCAGCCGCTCTCGGTGATAAAACAGCAGCAGATGAAGTCTGCAGGTCTTTGACCGAGCAGAGAAGAGGTGGTTGTGATCTGCCCTTAGGATCCAGCAGGGTAACAGCCGTGACTTCTCTTCGAGCCAGTTCACAGGGTCAGGTGGGCTCGGGGTTTTGTTGCTGGGTTAATGGTTGGACCCCATCCTGAAGGTCTTCCCCGACTGAAATGACTCTGTTTTCAAACGTGATGCCCGAGCCTATTAGCCCTGCGAGCTGACCCAGCCTCACCCCGTCACTCGTGCAGCCAGCCTCATCTTTGCTGTTCCCCCCGTCCATCTCTCCTTCCTTTGTGGTGGCTTCCTGAGGACACGCAGAGGGTTTTATTCCGGGTGGGCCTGTTGGATGGGAGGTGTAGAAGCGATGAGTGCTTCGGCGCGCACATTGCCCGGCTGCTGGGGACTCGCCCAGCGCTATTTTCCTGCGGGGAAAGGCTGAATCGAGGGCAGAAACTGTAGTGGGTTTGTTGTTTTAACAGGACTCTTAAATATTCAGCTGGTTTAGGGAGTAAACCTTGTCGTGTTTGTGCGGAGAAACACGTGTGGCTGTGTCTGTCAGCGTTGGGAAGAGTCGTGCCGCCAGCATCTCGGAGACGGGAGATGGCTATCGGGGAGCGCGAGGGGGTGGTTCTGCAGCCTTGGCAGGGGAGGTATCTCGGAAGCACCAGGAATTCGGGTGCCTGTGGTCTCTTGCTAACAAATTCCTCCTTCCTGAGTCATCGGTGACTGAAACAACCCCACCAGAAGGCTTCTCCCGAACAACAGCCCAAACTGTACGGCAAAAATGCCGCGAACAAACCCCTCTTTGGCCTCCGCTGCATCCTGCACCCTGCTCCTTCCCACTGCCCGGCCACACAGGGCAGGAACAACCCAAGTGCTTTGCCCGGAGCCGGACAAGGAAAGCTAAGAAGGAGCTGGACGTGAGGCCCGGGGTGCATTTCTCATTACTCATCAGCTAGCTGCTCCCCGCATGTCCCGCGCGGTTCTCCTCCGCACCTACAGGAGCCCGCTCTGCGGTCAAAGGCCTCTCTCTGCAGCGGGGCTCTTGCCCATCGTCAGCCCACGAAAATACGTTGCGTGTTGCCAGTGGAATTTCCCCCCTGACCTTCAGCTCCCCCTCTCCTGCGACCAACGGCTATTGTTCTCTCCTCTTGATTTCTGCCGCTCGCCCGCTGCAGACGGGCGGGTGACGCCAGCGCCAGGTTTCCTCACGCCTCCTCCTTCTGTGGAACCCAAGAACATGCCAAACAGCGGGACCCCCACACGGTTCGTTCCATCTCCGCTCCCAGATGCTGTTTCTGGGGCCGCGGGGCTGGCACAAGGGTGCCGTGCAGCGAGGTGCCCGCGCTGGGACTTGCCGGTGCAGTCCCCGAGGGCTGACAGAGTCCCCCCGGCTGCTCCTCTCTGTGATGTCGTAAGAGGTGACGGAGGCAGGCAGCACCCACCTCGTTTGTGTCAAGGAGGCTCTTTAATTTCGAGTGCAGTCAATTTAGGAAGAGTTAGAGGCGATGCCTCTCTCCGTGCCAGCCACAGAGGGTTACCGAGGCGGATGCTGTGATGGGGTTTAGGAAAGGGCTCGGGTAATTTTATGGCCCCTCAGACGTTTTGCTGCTACTCAAAGTAAAGGAGTAATGGAGGTGATTAAGTCTCGTGATTCGAGATCTGAACCGACTGGCGGTGGCGATGGAGGAGGCGCGGCGCGCTGCGTGTGCGGCAGCAGAGCACAAGAGGTGTTTGTGCTGCCTCAGTTTGCCAGTCTGTGGAGGAAGAGTTTTCTGAGCTAATAGGATGTGCGTGGAGCTTCCCCGGCTCCAGGAGCTGATGATCTCATTGAATTGCTGATTGCTCCCAGGAAGGGGTGTGCAGGGGATGCAGCATCTCCCGGCCTGGCTCCTAGCTCTCTCCTTCTGTCTTCACCCCTCCTCTGCCCGTGCTTTACCCGAGTTGGGATGTGGCCACAGCTGATGCCCACCCTGAGCTCCTGTGGCTCTGCACAGACCGAGTGCTGCCAGTAAGGGTGAGAATGCCTCTCTAAAATCAGCCTGCAATTCCTGCTGGATTTCACTTGGGAGTTGGAAATGGGAGCCTTCTGAGGCTCCTCTCTGGTGGTGAGGAAGGGGGTCTTTTCCTGAGGGGCTGTTTCATCAGCGCTGAGCAGCATCTGAAGAGGCAGAGAGGATAAAACCAGGAAAGGACTCCAGATGGTGACAAAGCTCCTGCTGTTGGGCACTAGTGAGGGCCTGGGGGGGGGGCTGCTCAGAGTTCGGAAGCTGCTGCTGGGCAGGGGGACCCTTCCCCTCTTAGACCACCTTTGACTTGGGGTGGCTGCCCCTTCCAGTGCTGCCTTCTGGTTCCTGCAGAGTCCATCAGCTGCTGGTTAATCTATTGATGATCTTTTATTCCTGCTTAACTCGTACAGCCAAGTTAACCCTGGCTCTTGGGTCACTGCTAGCTGTGGTGTCAACAGGCTCTTCTTCCAGCAGACCTCTAACCCTGGATGCCTTTTGAACAGCAACCTTCACACCGGGCCATCCCTAACCATGAAAAAGTCTTTAGTGGGTTTAAAAATCCCCCTCTCCTTCTCTGAAGCTGCCCCTGTCTCTAATTCCTGTCGCACAAGGCTGTCGGGTTTGTACCTGCAGGACCCACCCAGCCGTAGGCACTGGTTATCCGTTGGCAGACTCTAGCTCCAGCGAAACACAGACTCCCTGCCTCTCAGAAACCTTCACGCCAGGGCCTCTTAAAAATCATCTCGACTGCTCGTGGCACTAGCAGCCTAAAACGAGCGAGAACTGCAGCAACAGGTTAAAGAGGAAAGGGTTCTCGGCTTCCCTGCGCCGCCGCCGCGCCGTCCGTGTTCAATTCAAACGGAGCCTGAGCCTGGCTCTTCCTCCCTCCGCATCGTCTGATTAGAGGGGCTGGGGGTCTGCATTAGCCACTTATTAGATAAACACAGGGAAACTGCTCGTCATTTAGGGCTTTATCCATTATCAGCTCCAGCACGGGCTAGAGTAGCCCGATTTCCAAGTGACAGCTGGCGGAACCTCGTCCTGATACATGCTAATCCAGTTTTTATTATGGAAAAATTGCCTGCGCTTTCCGAGAGTGAGAGGCAGTTACGAGAGGGAGCTGCCGAGGGTGGAACCTTATGATCTCTGCTATAACAGCCTCAAAATGAACCATTATCTTCCAGGGTAATAGCATCCCGGTAAAATATGGACAGGGGGTAATTTATGGCGTGAAGATGTCAAAACGTACAGTTACTCTTACTGTCTCTTTCATGTGGTAAATAAAAAATAGCTGCCTCTCCAGCAGGGCTAATTCCTGTGATGGATGGGTCTGTGGGAGCGCACCCAGCAGCACCTTTGGCTGCGTCTCGTGGCAATGTGCTGCTGGGGAGATGCTGCCCGGCTCTCTGCCCTGGGTGGGAGATGCTGTCTGAGAACGGGGAGGGTGAACGCTGAGCCCGTGGGGAGGGAGCGGGTCGTGCACGGCTGGTGCTGGGACGGTCCCCTCTGACAGCCTTGGGGAGGTGGGGTGTGCACAGACAGAGCGGGGAAGGGTCCCAGAAGCTGCTCGATGAGAGTGACGGGAGGCTGGGTTTTGAAGCTGGCACTGACACCCCTTACCCCATAAATCCCACGACGCCCTGCCTTCTCCTCTTCAGGATCCAAACCGAGCTAACGTCACCGCCGCTCGCAGAGCAGCTCGCTGGAGCTTCAGCTCCTGGGTGACAGATGGAAAGCTCAGCCGGCTGTTCCGTGCCTCCCCAATTATTAATTTATCACTAAATTTATTAAGAGTCACCAGATAACAGAATAGTGTCTAATTGGGAGAATAATAGATGTCCTCAGCCTCGCTCTTCTCCTTCTCACGGTGGGTTTATCAGATCTTGCTCGCCCTGCTCAATCCCTGTCTGAAGCCAAAGGCGCCGGTTTAAAACCTGAATTAGAAGAGAATTAGCATCAGCCCCCCCGTGCCCGGCTCTCTGTGTGAAGCTTCAACACAGCTCTATCAAAGCACAGCGCCTACGAGGGTTAAGCACTGCTGCGTTAGAAACCAGTGAAGGCACTTCCACTGCATCCCTGAGTGACTGGGGCTGGCAGAGCCCTCCGAGCTCCTCCAGCCCAGCCCAGCGGCCACCCCAGGGCACTCAGGGCCACAGCCAGGCTGTCCTTCAACACCTCCA
>VZRI01004036.1:48338-65944 GCA_013397515.1 Upupa epops | reverse complement strand
AGGATAACTGCTGATGGATGTTCTGGTGTGCAGCTTTTTGCTGGTGTTTATAGTATCGCAGTCATTTCGGTCTCCCAAGGCTCCACTTGCCTCTTCCTGCACCAGTTAGGAGGCGGCCAGGATGCTCTTCCCCACCGTTAGCTGTTTACCCGCTGCCAGCCTCTCAGTCTGGCGACTGATGCTGAAGGCTCTCCCTGCCTCCCGCTCTCTCACGCACTTTGATCTCATCGATTCGTGAACATTTACAGTTTTCTCAGGAACCGGGGCTGCAAAGCCCGGCTCTGCTGCAGATGAGCGCTCTCGTGGCTGTGTTTGTGCTCTGCTGAACGGGGGGAGCTGCAGCAGCCTGGAAAGCAAACACTGAGCCTCTCGGTTCCTCCCTGTTCTGATCCAGGTAGCCCTGGGAGCGCCTCGGGAGGCTGGTGGAATCGCTCCCCAGGGGGTGTTTCTGTCTCCTAAATGGGGTGCATTACTGGGTTTGCTTCACTCTAGAACGTCTCTACGCGGTCCCAGCAGCAGAGTAGCTGCCTGCTTGGGTGACTCGGAGGGTGGCTGTAGTCAGGCAGGGGTCAGTCTGTTCTCCCTGGACACCGGAGACAGGAGAAGGGGTCACAGTCTTCAGCTCCTTCCTTCAGGGGAGGTTTAGACTTGACCTTAGGAAGAGGTTTCTCACTGAGAGAGTGATCCGGTTTGGAACGGGCTGCCCACAGAGGTGGACGGGTCACTGTCTCTGGAGGTGTTCAAGGTCAGGCTGGATGCAGTGCTGAGTGGCATGAGCTAGATGGCAGGTGTTAGGGTTACTGGGTTGGGTTTAGGTTGGACTGGATGATCTTGAAGGTCTTTTCCAGTCTCCTCAGTACTGTGAGGCTGTGGTCGATGTGTGAGGGGTGGTGGGTGCTGCCCCGTGCCGGTACTGGGGGAAGACCAGTGAGTGGGTCTGGTCAGAAGGGCTGCAGAAGTGCTGGAGTAGGGCTCTGGACCCATGGGGAGCGGCTGGGTTTTCGGGAGCCTGTCTTCATTATTTTAAAAACCACCATGCAACCACAGAAAGGGCTCAGAAAGGGGCTGGTCTGAGCTCCCAACGAGGAGCGGGGACTGCGTATGGGAACCCTACGCAGGGCCGACCTCCCTCCTGCGTGCTGGGCAGCAGCGAGGATTTTCAGTGCAGTCTGGGGAGGAGACTCCCAGGGGCTCCCCTTCCACCTGGTGCTGCCAACGGTCCGGCCATAAGGTTTTGAGTGAAAAACCTTCCGAGACCTCGAGTGGAAGAGACTTTTGGGATTTACTGTGTTGGGAAACTGCCTACAGACGGGTGTGAAGAGACCTACTGGCACTCCAACCAGCTCAGTACTGTGGTGAGCGTGGGCTGTGCGCGCGCCTCAGCGGTTTCGCTGGGGGCTCTGGAGTTAAAAGGCTGCCAGGAGGTTTCTTGTGCGTTTCCTGCTGTAACCCCCCAAAATCCTAACCCTTGAGGGTGCTGCGGGTTCAACCCCACTCGTTGCGGGAGGGCGATGGAGCTGTGGTTCGGGCAGCGCCATTGTTCCCAGGGCTCTCTATACCCAGGCTCCTGTGCGTGTGGGGAGAGCTGAGGATGGAGCTTCACCCACGGCAGTGAATTTCCCGGGGTTTGTGGATTTAGCTTATTTGAACACAGTTTTCTACGATTTAATGTCGAATTATTGCAGCTCAGAANGGAAAGAGCTTTATCTTAATTAAAGTTTAATTAAGGATCACGTTTGGCAGTACTTTTCACACCGATCTACACCAGCAGATTTTCTAAGGCTTAACTTTATCGTGCAGAAAATCCTCTTTTATTACTCCCAACCTGTTGTAAAAGCTGTTGGCACAGAGCGGTGGCCGCTTCATTCAGTGGCCTTGTTTGCCGCTGGAAAATTCCCAAGTCTCCAGAGATAGCACCACTGTGGTTCAATTTAATATCTGTCCTATCACTACAAGGCTCGAGCTCATTATTAATGATACTATTCATTAATTTCTTGTTGGGCTGATGTTGTTATTTATTAAAATATTAAAGCAAAGCTCCTGAGACACATACATAATGAGGGACACCTCCATCTCCCCGGCCCTTCCAGCCCAGGGAATGAATAGCGGGCAGATTTACCCCCGCACCGCCATGCTCCATCCTCCTCCCTCATTAGTCCTGCTGCATCCCTGAGTGACACGGCAAATCCATCCCGCGCCCCGTCCAATCGCGGCCGGATACAAATGGGGGGCTCTCTCTTTTTAATGAGCCATTCCTATGCACAATGAATTGACTGCTGTCTAACTCGTCTAATCTGCCCCTATTTGGGAGAAGGACTAAATGGCCTTGTATTTTATATCGGGAATAAATAACAACCTCCACGTAGGGTGGTGGTGGGGGGGTGTTTTCCTTCCACACCCCCCCTTTTTTTTTGCCAGCCTGGCGTTGGGGAAAATCTCAGCCTAATAAATCCCGGGGTTTTACGAACCTGGTTAACTCCAGCCCGGGCTGACATTTAACGGCGCGGGGGTTGTGTTTTAGAAACAGCCTGGACGAGCAGTTTGTTCACGGCGCCGCCGTTGGGTGTCCTTCCTCAGGTGGAGCCCGCACAACTCCCGGGGGCGCTTGATGTGTGGCTCAGCCTTCATTGCGCCGCGGAGGAGCAACGGAGGGGCTGCCTGGGGCAAAATGAGTCCCACCCGCTTGTCCTGATGGAGTCAACGGTGATGGCACGCTCGGGTTGTGATGGTTGGGGTCCAGCAGCAGGAGTGGGGTTGGGGTCTTTTTCCTCCTGCATGGAGATGATGACAGCTGCATGGCGACTGAGGCAGCATCTGAAGGGACAGGTCTACTTGGCTGTGCGTGGCTGGTACTTTCACCCCGTGCAAATGATCCCTGGTGAAGGAGCACCCCTCTCTTTTCAGAGGATTGAGTGGGTCTGATCCCTCTTTTAGCAATGAACCCTCTCCATCCGCATCCCGTGCAGCAGCTTTGTGTGGATCGAAGGCTGCTCCCCAGGCACCCGCTCACTCCTCCACGGGCCTTGTGGTCTACACTCCTTTCTGAGAGAAGGACCGTGGTGGCACCTTGGTACCTGCACGCAGATCTCTGGCCCAGCACCCCTAGAGCCAGGACAGGACCAAAGGCCCAAGATGCCTGGCACGATGCGTTGTAATAATGTGGTGCCAGCACTGAGCGCCCTGGCTGAATGGCAGAGGCAGCTTCCCAGCCCGTGGGAGTTCTTCCTTCTTTGCTTTTATCGCTTGGGACTGAGGATCTCGAAGGTCTTTTCCACCTGGAATGATTCTTTGATTCTGGTTCTTGTCGGGAACTATGAATTTCCCGATGTGACCGCTCAGTCGCTTTAGAGCAGCGTGGACTTGGAGCCTCTCCTGGTTCCCGAGTCCTGTGTTAGGGTTTCGTGCTAATAGTGTGGTCTGGCCTCACAGGTTCATCCTCTGAGTTCTTTCCTCTGCCTTGACCTCGTGTCACTGTCTCCAGGTCCCATGCACCTCAGTAATGGTTTTAGTTGGCAGCTGATCTGTTCTTTGCAGCTCAAGTTTGGGAGCCCCTGGCACCAGGACCCCTGGGCCAGCCCTGCAGAGCTCAGGGGGAAGGGGTGTGGGTCTAGCATCCAAAGGTTTTCCTCACAGCACCATCGTGTTCCAGTCCCAGGCAGCTTGTGATGGGGTTTTTGAGTTAAACATTGTGAGAGGGAGCTTCCTGGCTGCAGCCCTGGTCAGGGCTGTCTTCAGGATACTAAGGACCCAATCCTCAGGGATGGGAAGGGACCTGGAAGGATCATCCAGCCCACAGCAGGACCACCTAGACCAAGTGGCACAGGAGCAGAGCCAGGGGTCACTGCCAGCCCCAGCAGTCCAGGGTTCTGTCAGACACTGCGTTGAGGCTCTGGGGTGGGCACTGCTCCCTCGCGGGAGGGTTCTCCCCACAAGCCTGATCAAGTGGGTTTGCCTCTCTGACAACTCGCTTAGCACTCTGCTCACGCCGCCTCTTTAACGTGCTGCTAGAGACTGTCTGTGACTTGAGGTCACCCAACGAGGTAGTCACGGGCCAGGAGGATCTGTGGGTGAGATCTTAACTTTGCCTGAACTGAGAAAAAAGCCTGTTCTGAACCTAAAAGCGACAGCCAGTGGCTCCCCGGGAGCTGTGCTGGTGCTTCTGTGGGAGCTGTAACCTGTGCCTGTGCTCAGAGTCAGAGCACGCTGCTATTAACGGTAATTAAAAGGATGGGGAGTCAGGGCTTCCCCCACAACAGAGGCTGGAGCAGATGCTGAATAGAACTGCTGAAAGGAAACAGGTTCAGAGTGATGGGGGAACCTGGGGAGAAGAGAGCTGTGCCCCTCAGGCTCTGAGCGCTGACATCCCTGACCGACTGCAGTGTTCAGACAAGTCTCCCTTGTACGTTGAAGACGCTCGGGCTCCGATCATCTCGATAGCGGAGGGGTGTTTGATGGAGACTCAGCAGCAGAATCTGGGGGTCGGGTCTGGTGTCGTCTGTTCAGTGCCACCTCCTTGCAGGGGTCTCTTTGTTTCCCCACCATCTTCGCAGGTACAGACTGGCGGCACCACCAAGCCCGCGGCGAAAAGGGCACTGGGATCTCACCGGTGGATCTGCCACACAACAGGAGTTGAACACTCTTGGGGTGCCCACGATTGAACAGAAGGCTTTGTTCTCTTCTTTACCTTCCCGAGGCACCGTAGGTGGCAAAAATGAGCCCCAGAGCTCAACTGTAATTCACGTGGCTCTAGAAGCATCCATAGCCAAGAGCTCTTCCTAGGCTCACGGGTAGAAGTCAGCAGTGCTGGCACCGTTAGCCACCAGTAAATCCCCGGCTGGCCGTGGCGCTGTGCGCGCTGCCAGGCTGCCCGCGCTGCGCCCACAGCCCAGCTGCAGCAGCCATCCACAGCAAATCCGCACCCGCAGAAGCATCTGGAGGGCCGTCGGTGCCGTGAAATTACACAGCTCCCGTCGCTGCCTTCGGAGGGAGCGGGGTGTTGAGGGCAGCGCTGCCACGAAATGGCCATGAGGAAAGCCGCGTGTGCGTGGCTCGGCGAGAAGCCATCGCGGCACCGCAACGCTTTCAGCGCCGAGCCTCTGGCTGCCTCTGTTTCCTCTTGGAGTCGGTGCAGTTAAGAGCCAAACGCAGTAGCCCGGCTCTGCCTTACAAGCTTTTGAGTAGCCAAAGCCAGCGGAGCCCTCGGCGCTGCTGTTGCCTGTGATTTGTGGGAAGGGGCAATTTGCTGGAGGTCTCCGAGGCTCTGTGGGGAGGGTTAATAACTCCTGGAGAGGTGGGAGCAAAGAAAGACGTTTTTATGTCTGCTGCAACTGCAGGACTAGGAAATGTTCCCGAGCGTAATTTCCTTGAAGTTAAAGTTGAGGTTATTAAGGTTCACTTAGCAGATAAAGTTGGCCACAATTTTCTTGGTCTCTATGATAAGATGACAAGATTTCTAATTTATAAAACCAGAGCGGGATGCTGGGGGCTCTGAACCATGCTGAAGGGAGACACTGAGGCACGCCGCGCTCTTCTCCTTCACAGGGATTTTTATTTACAGGGGAATTTGAAAGCGAGGAGCTTGAACTTCACTCGCAGCCCCTTGGAGCCGGTTTCAATTTGCTCGTCTTTGTAAGTTACCCTGCGGCGCCTGCGCGAGCACCGCGCGGGGTGGGGAGACGGCACCTCTCTGCTGGCACCCTGCACCCGCAGAGGTTCAGAGCTCCTCGCCCCGTTATCCAGGGTCACTCTGCTGAGAGGCCTAGGAAGAAGGGTTCTCTCGGAAAGGAGGGCGGCTCGGGGTTGACATGGCCGAAGGAGAGGATCCCATCAGGAATGTGGAGCGTTCTTCCTCTAGTGACAGTGACTGTGCCAATATCCCTGCCCATCCCTATCCCATGGCATTCCAATGAGGAATAACCTACCCTCCTCGTTACCCCTGACTTCCACTGCAGTCACTGCACTCCAGAAAACACCGAGGGGATGTGCACCTACTGCAGACAACTCCTAGCTGGGATCTGTGGGCTGTGTGGCCGGTGAGGGATCTCCCGAGCTCGTAGTGGCACGGCCACAGAAAACCAAGGCGATCGGATGCCACGGGTGGCCAAGCCCGCCCGGCTTTAGGCTCTGCCTGGTGAATTGCGTCAGGGGGAGGGACACGGGGAAACCTTGGCTGCGCCCTCACGGAACAGAGAGCCAACGGGGCTGGTCCCAACCGCTGCTGCTGGGGGGAAACCCCTACAGGAGGATCTGGCCTGGGATGCTGCAGCGGCAGCCCCAAGGGCCCATCGCATTTCCATCGGATTGGATTTATTTGAGACTGGGTAACTGGCACGGTGCTGGAAGTGCAGGAAGGAGCACGGGTCAGGCTGCTCCTCTTCAGCCCCTGGACGCACACGCGTGGCAGGGAAGGTGCTGTAGGGTCGCTGCAGCTGGAGTCTGTAACCTGTCCAGGTACTCGGTGTGGAGACGTAGGTCAGTTCTAGCAGAGCAGTTTTAAGGGGAAGTTTTAGAGAGGCTTCTCCAGCCAGAGCAGGATCTCCCTCCTTTGCCAGCTCTCTGCCTCAACCCTTCTGCATCAATATTGCTGGTTCCTTTGGACGTGCCACCCAGGGGAGTCTCCTTCTCTGCAGACGTTCCAGCCCCGCCTGGCTGTGTTCCTGTGCCACTGGGTCTGGGGGACCCTGCTGTGGCAGGGGGACTGGACTGGGTGATCTTTCCAGGTCCCTTCCCATCCCTAAGGATTCTAGGGTTCTATGACCTCCCTTAGGAACAGGGACAGTCCTATAGAGTGACATCTATCTAGGTCAGCAAAGACCTCTAAGATCATGAAGGCCAACTGCATGCCCTGCTCTGCTAAGAGCCACCACTGAACCATGGTCCCTACCACGAGCAGGTACCTCTAATCCGAAAGCATCTCCCTTAAAACTAGCCCAGCTGTCAGCCTGTGCCTGGCAAACCCGGGAATTTGTGACTCACGCTGGTGATTTCAGTTCTGGTGGAGTCAATTCCTAACCTTCTTCGGGATAAACGAAGTGGGTTGAACTTCATACGTCTCCCCCTACTCAGCTGTCGACTCTAGTTGTTCCAGCAGTGCTTCTCAGGACCCCGTTCAATTCTTCACCACCTTTCTGTGGCAACGTGGACGCTGTTAGAGGATGGATTGGCCCTTTAATGGTCTCACTAGTACCATAGACACTGATAAAACCACCTTCCTATTACTGCTTGATATTCAGCCTCCTGTCACTGACAGATTAAGAACGAGAGAGAGAGAGAGAGAGAGCAGGAAGAGTTATTCCCGTCGTCTTGCCGTTTTATTAGGGCAGGAGAACCGCCACCTTCCCCATCAGCTATGTTTGTTGTATTAATGAGGGAAAAATAGCCATTAACTGGCCTTAAGCATGTACTTGAATTTCAATAAGTGGTTTCTTTGCATAACGAAGAACAAATTACAGATCAGACTTCGCAGCTACTGGGAACGGCCAGCATCTGAAACACGGGCCCTGGGTTTGTGAGGCTTTCAGAGGCTCAGATGGATATCTGAAATGGAACACCCCGTCAGCTGAACTGCCCCGCTCTTTGATTTGTAGCTCTCCCTGCCTCGTCCGAGCTAGAGATGAAAAGAGGGGTGTTAAACGTGTGTAGATACACCCGCTTCCTCAGCCAGCCCTAATTGCCCGACGCCCCTCCGCGCGGCACTTGAAAGCAGATGGTGACTTAAGAAGAGCGAGGTGTCTCCTGCAGATAAACCACGCGGGTCTCGGGGCAGGAGGAAGCACAAAGGCAGGGCTCCGTCCAATGCAGCTGCTTAAATTCTCCCGAAGCCCCTGCTTTGAGATGTAACGCAACCTCCTTGATGGCTGCAACACCTTTCAGTGCTGCAAAAACACGCGTTCCCTCTCCCGCTCGGCAAAAATCAGGAGCTGCAGGGTGGGGAAAAGAGCGGCTGCGGCTCCCTGGGGCAGGCAGCGCCTACCTTGTTTTGAATGGCGCGCATTAGAAGCTTTACTCGCCGCTGTAAATTGATTCTGAGTGCCCCTCTGTGTTTAAATCCTGCTCCCCCTTTCCAGGCTCTGTCAGGCTCCGCTGGAACGTGGCCATCCCCGTGCCCGCTTCCACTGGCCAGGGCAAGGCACCGGCAGAGCCAAGCTGCACAGACCCAGTCCTCTCTGTCGAGTGCCTCTCTGCATCAGCCGGATGGGGAATATTTTTGGGTATTTCCCAGCTGAAGCCCCTCTGGAGCGGTTCAGCGTCGCCTCGAGAGCCCCAATAAAAGAAGCTGATGGCCTCGGTTTCTAATGAGTGCCTGAGCCGTAATCAGTGCAGAGAGAAGCTGCTCAGCAGAGAGGGAGGGAGAGGGACGTGACTGTGCTAATGTGCCCTGGGTATTTATTTTTTTCCACGCTTAAATTGGTCGGTGGAAATAAATGGAGCCTCTTACCCAACTCCAATCTGCCTCAGTGGCACATGCCCTAGAGAACGCCGCGAGATCATAATTACAGCAGAGATGATGTTCCGCCAGCTCCCCTTATCTTGAAGGAGGAAAAGATTGAGGTCTGAGGAGCGCGTTTGTGCTGGGTTTTGGGAAATAATGGATGTCTCCTTCCGAGGGCTTCGGCTTTCCCCAATATTTATTTACTGGGGGGGTTCAGTTCCTGCCCTGCACTCCACCTCTTATCTCCCCGCGCTGCGGGGAAGAAGCCAGCACAAGTATAAATCTCTCTTGCTCCAGTTAAAGACGCGGTCGGTGGGTGTTCCCAGGTGTGGATTTATGCCTGCGCCCGCCACCAGCCCTTCTCCCAGGCACATTTGGATTCCGAGAGCATCTTTACCAAGGGAATCCAGGCAGCTCCTCTCCCCTCTGTTTAAAGTCACCGCATTAATTCTCGAGTTATGCACAAACCTGTGGGTTCCCCCCGGGGAGGGCTGTGTGTTACACACAGAGCATCCTCAACGTCACCAAAGCCCGGCGCTCTCCTGTATTTGAAATGTACGGGGCGGTGGAAGTTGCAGGGGGAAGGGATGAAGTAACCTGAGTGCTTTTCAGCCCCCTTCGTTCCCCTCTTTCCAGCCCAAGGTTATGGGGCTGCCACTCCGCTCCTCGGGCTGCGCCAGCCGGAGGGTGGTAATCGGGCAATAGAGCAGCGCCGGGAGATGGATGACGCCGCGCTTTGCTAATGGGATGCAAAAGATGTTCGACGATTACGACGCTCGCGCTCGCCTGTTGTGATGCTGCGGTGGAAATGTTGTTTGCTCAGTGACTTCGGGATGGATATTTCACTCCTCTCCACTGTCTTTATTAAAACCAGAAATGATGGAAGTCCCACCCCAAGAAAAATGAAAACGGAAGAGCGAAATCATCTCGCCCTCATTTTCCATGAAACCTTTTTAAAGGCTCTCAGGACATTGTTTTTCATCTCCAGATTAGAGCTGGGTGTTTACTCAGGTAATCGCCTCTGCATACGCCATGGGCTAACGCTACCCAGCAAGGAGCAGCAGGGAGGGTGAAGGAGGAAGCCAGCGCAAGGCTCCCGTGTCCTTCTCACTGGGTGACGGTGCGGTATCGGCCAGCAGCTCCCCGAGGACAAGGTCAGCTGAGAACCATTGAAAACAGACTGGTTTCCTGCAGGCAACTGGTTTCGCTTGCAGTGGAGCAGATGGGTGTGAGGGGGTTTGATGAGCAGGAGCGGATGGTTCCCACAGCAGGCAGAGTTCTCGCTTCTAGAACACGGTGGAAGGCTGCAAGGTCCATAAGTGGCAAGCTGGGCTGAGGGTAGAGCCCTCTTCCCCCCCAGCACAGCTGAACCTGAGCAGAAAGAAACCCCTCTGGGCAGGGAACGGGACATTTTGAATGGGTTGCCTCATTCCTCTTTGCTTTCCAGCACCCTGTTGCTGGCTGTGATGAGCAGTGGCCTGCTCTCTCCTCTCCCCACGCAAAGGTTCTCCGAGACACCAGCCTTGGGAGGACACAGGCAGGGATTCCAGGCCTTAAGGTGCTGCCATCACCTTTCCCATCATTGCTTGTGTCCTTTGCACGCGGAGACCTCGTGCCTCCATCCGCAGAGCCTCCATCAGTCACAGCATTCTATTCAGGTCCCTTTCTCCGAGGAGGGCACAGCCGGATGGTGGGAAGGGTCTCGTTCAGTTGTGTCTTGGAGAAACGACTGCTTCTCCTGTGCCAGTACGAGCGTCGGGGATGCTGGGGTGAGCGACAGCTCTGGGGTGGTCTGGCTGGTAACGGAGGGACACGGGGTGCAGAGAGAGGGGCTGTGGCATCTGCTGCTTGGTCTTTTACAGGGTGAGGTCTCTGGGGTCAGCAACCCTCCTTGCTGGGGGGTCTAGTGCAGCACAGACTCCAGTTTTACTTGAAGTACTGAGCAACGATGACAGTCACAGGTTGGGGGGAAGAGAAGGGACCGTCCTTCACACCCTTTGGAGCCTGAGAGATGCTGCCCGTGGGGTTCTGCTTTGACAAAACACTGGGATGTCCTTGCAGCCCCAGTCCTTTCCCGGACAGCTGGATGATCCTGTGGGGCTTCTGTCCCTCCTTGGGTGGAAACCTGCACCAGTGGTCACTAGGATGAGCTTGTTGAGTCACCCTTTTGGGAAATTGTCTTCCCTCAACAGAGTCACTGGTGTCTCACGGTGGCAGCAGGCACCTCATGGTCATCGCCTGTACTGGACAGACCTGGTAGCCCATGGCCATGGCAAGCAGTGCACAGCCCCAGGCCTTTGCAATACAATGGGTTGAATATGTGGCTTTCTTGCACCTTCTTGTCTGCTGGAAACCCCTTCTGGGACCCATTGGTAAGAGTTTCCTGGCATTGCACCGTCCTGCTGCGCCGCGTGAGCAGCCTGAGGGTTGCTGGGCCAGGTCTGACCTCACAGCATCCGTGCTTTCCCCAGTGTAAGTCCACTGGAAAGCAGAGTAACCACAGGACTTGGGAAGATCTGCATCTCTGGAGCCGTCACCTGGCCCTGAGCCCCTGAGGTGACGAACTGGATGCTAAAGGAACAGCAGGTCAGTGATCCCGTGAGGAAAGCAGTGCTGAGCTCCCCTTTCACCTTCAAGCCCTCTGCTCTGTAGTGGTGCTCAGGCATCGAGGTTCCCCCCCAGCGCTGTGGGGTGGGTCTTACCACCCTATCCGGGTCACCGTTGGATGGGTCCGTGGTGCCAGTAGGTCTCAGCACCCCATCCGGGTCACCATTTCCTGGGTGTCCTGTGGTGTCAGCCACCCCCGGGTCGGTGATGCTGAGTAGTTCACAGCAGAAGGGCTGGCTGTGCATGAGACCCAGAGGCGAAGGGAGGAGGATGGCTCATTTTCACCTCCCTGCTGCCATGAACCGCTCCATCCCTCACTGGCTTTAACTTTTGTTGGGGTTTGGTTTGTAGTTGGCTTTCTAGCCAACAGATTACTCTCCCCAAACCCTCGGTGTCCCCTGGGTTCCTATTCTGCAGCCTCTTTTTCTCACATTGTATTGTTCTTTATGATTTATCACATGATTTTACTTGCAGGGGTCTCCCCAGCACCGAGAGGTGGCCGGTCTCTTCTGTTCCCATACGAGGTGAAGAGCTGATGTCTTTAAACCCCCCACCCTGACCTCCCAATAGGTTATTCAGCTCCTAGTGCAGGCAGCTGGGTTCCCCCCTCTCTTTCTGCTGGTGGACTAACAGAAACACTTCCACCCCTTCCCAGTCCCTTGCACCCCAAACATCAGCGCCCCTGTTTGCACTCGGCTTTGGTGAGGGCTGCTGTCACTTCTTAGGGATTAAAATCTCATCCAGAGTCTCCGCGTCTGGAGCTCTACAGTGATCCCAGTGAGATGGCCACCCCCCATCTCATCCCACACCCCCTTTCCTTCCTTCTCTGAAGGGTTCCAGCAGCTGCGCAGGACTCCTGCTACCCGAGGGCTCTTTTTTATGTGCTGCTGCCATTAGACAGGAATGATTTTCCTCAGTTTGCTCAAAGACAGATTTAAAGTCAGGTCCCAGAGGCGGCAGCGAAGTCGATCCCCTAAGCTACTCAGCCACTGTTTGCCTTTTCACATGGAATATCCTCTCTCTAAGCCCCGGCCTGATTTCAGACCCCACGCGTGCCACACGGAAACGTCCCGTTTAGCGGCAGTTCACTGCTGTCCCTGCCGTGGTTGTTGCCCCTGCACTCCCCCCATCCCTCCCTGCTCTTTCCTGGCTTCCCTTGTCTCTAGGTCGCTGTGGGTGTAATAATTCTGCGGGTCTCATTTCAACCCCCCCACCACCACCAGCGATGCCCAACGCCGGGCGCAGCGGAGCACCCGAGAGCCCACGCTGCACCGCTCGCCCCTTGCTGCCCCCTCCCCACTGCTGGGAAGCGGGGAAATCCCAGGCAGAGCCCGCTATTTATCGCAGGGCCGAGAGCAGCAAAGGGTTACTTTAGCCCAGGCGTTGTAAGTGCAAGCAACAGGACTCCGCTGGCTTTAATTTGTCCGTGTCTTTCATTTGATACTACCAGTATTAATAGCTTCGCAAGGAAATTCTGCAGTCATTAATCATAATAATTAATCAGATCCAATTATATTGCATATAAATGCGAACAAATTGCTGAAAAAATAATGATCTATCACCGACGTGTCACGAGGAAAAAGAGACTAAAATAGTAATTAGAAGCGAGGATTTAGTTGTGTACAAGTGCTCTGCAACTGATTTTAGCAGCGCGACGAGCTGATGATGTAATTAGCGGAGAGAAAAGTCTAGCAGGCTTTTGCTGCAAACCCCTTAATGACTGCGCTGCTCGGGGAGGGGGGGAAGGCGATCCCTGCCTCACAGGCTGCTTCCTACACTTCCCTCTGTTTGCCAAGAGGCGCAGGAAAATATGGCTGTGGGCTTGCAGGCCAAGTTGGCTGTCATCTACTTCAGGCGGCTCCTGTGGGGCTGGGGGGGCCAGCAGCAATCCCCTCTGCTGAAAGGGCCTCATCCAGGGCAGGTTTGTCCAGCTCGGTGGAAATACCCGAGCAGCCCCGTGTTTTCATTCCACTGCCAGGCAGCCTCTTCTGTTCTGAGCATCCAGGCGGGTTCTTTTTGCTGTTGGGGTTGTGTTTGCCAGCCCTCCATCCCCCAGACCCACTCCCCTCAGCATCCTGTCCCCTGCCCAGCGCAGGTTTCCTGGGGGCTCTGGGTGCAGCAGACCAAGGGCTCTGCTCTGGTTTCCCGAGGAGCAGGTGCTGGGTGGGCATCAACAGGACTCTTTTAGGAAGAGCCCCCCCTCCTCCCAAGTCTTCAAACTGTTGTGCCCTGGCCCAGTGGATTACACTTGAAACAGTTAACTGAGGATTGATGAGCAGTTTTATGAGGGATTTTCTACTTGAAAAATAAATGTGAAGTTCATCATAGTTTCCAATACTAAGCACTGCACTCGGCTGCCTTTGATCTCGGTGTTGTGACTACTACAAAGAAATAAAACCTTATCTTACCTTTTCCAGCATCTACTGCAGAAGACCTCAATAATGCATAAGAACATCTGGAGGAGTGGTAATTTCAGCTATCAGAGATAAGAACTGACACAAAACAGGTAAACCCTACAAAGCCGTCCTGTTGAAATGAGCTGATTAAGGTCTGGGAACATAAAACATGGTGTCGAGCGTCCTCGTGCTCGCCGCACCCTCCCGTTCCGTCCGTGCGCGCGCGCGTGCGGGGGGGAACGGCGGTGCCAATTATTTAATCTCTCTCGGTCTGTTTAATAGGTTGATTAGCTGGGAGCTCCGTTATATTTTTACATAAAGAGACAGGCGCGGCTGCAGAGAAATCTATTGCCGCGTTCTCTCGGCGCGGAGTTAACGGTGAGTTCACGGCACACGCACGGGCACGGTAAACAGGGCTTGGAAATGACAATTTCTTACTGGTTGCAAGTGCTAATTGCTAGTTTCTCAAGGGGATGGAATTAATCACCTGCTAGATTTACAGTCTCTAGGTTGAGACCCGAGGATGGAGGCAATAAGAAAAGCTCTTGAGGGACATATCATATGGCGAGTCTAAATATCAGTCTCTATGCATATGTAAATCGGCAGCAAAGTTTTTTCAAAGCTCGAGTATGCTAATTTCAAACAGCCAAGACTAAAGCTCCCTTTTAGCAGCTGTTTAACGTCTGCCTGTGGGTGGTAGAGAGAGCTTAAAATACAAGCAAACAGTGGTGCATAAGTAATTAAGCAACATTTTGCCGGGCATAAATAATTCTGTTTATATTGCTCTTTGAAGAGGAAGGGAATACAAAACAACCGCTCCAGAGCACCTTTGGTCACCACAGCTTCAGCCGCTCTTCCTCTCCACCTCTCCTCTGCTCTGCTCCGCACTCTTGCAGGGATCGTTCTTTAGGGAAGGAGTCAACGAGGGGGCAACGTTTGCCGCTTGAAGGACTTCCTCGAGTGGTTCTGACTTGGGAAGGGGTCGCCTCAGCAGTCCAGCGGCTCCTCTGCAATGATTTTGCTCCCTAGAGTGACTCCCCTCGCTGTCACAGCTCTCCACCTGCCCGGAGCGCCGCGGGGGTTGCGCCGATGGGGCAAGGGTGATGAAATGGTGCTAAACGGGCTCTTTTTGGTTAAATGGTGGAAACTCGGTGAGTTGACTATTTTCGAGGTGCCAAGGCTGCTGATAACCCACAGCTCGAGCCAGCCTGCCTTCCCACCGACGTTATTGCAGCATTACAAACAGCCAGCCGACGGTCACCGTCGCGGGTTCCTCCTGGAAACCGGGGGTTCTGAGGTGGCCGAGCACCCACTCGATAGCTGCTCCCAGCTGGCAGAACCGACTAAGAGCTTGAAACACTAAACCAGAGAGATTCAGCTGGGGGGGGGGATGAATTAAATAATAAGAAAATCTCATTTGATTCAGTAAAGACCTTGAAATTAATCACAGGGCAGATGAAAGATGGAACACGATTTGGAAACATCTAGTCTGGAAAAAAGGATTAGAAGTCCTGGCTGTGATAAGAGTCGGGATTTTCAAACTTGGTTTTGATTAAATGTTGATGGTTTAAAGAATTAGTAGTTAGTGGCGAGGAGAAACCCCCGGTGCCGGGTTGCTATAGCAAAAGCTAATGCAAACACCACTGCGGTGCTGACAGGACTCCTGCGAGAGGTTGGTTGTCCTGGGGAAGGCAGGCAGGACGTGTCGGTGCAGAACAAGCGCTGATTGCAGAGAGGTGGCTTTGCATCCGCAGCCCAGGCCGGTGCCCGTGTGCCCCGGGGAGTCTCCCGGGCAGGGCTGTGTCCCCCCAGCAGCGTCTCCGTCCAATGTCACCCCTCCGCTGCTGACATTTCCACAGCTCCTTGCAAGGGCAGCCAGCGCACTTCCCGGCTGCAGCATCCCTCACCCAGGAGGGTTTGTGCAGGGCAGAGGGCTCACTGCTACTGGGGACCCCTCCACACACCCTGCTCGCAGCCCCTCCTGGCTTCACACCTTGGCTTTGCTGACGGTGCCTTGGAATTCAGGCTTCCCCCCCCTTTTGTTCCTCCCATCAGAATCTCTTCACCTATTTCTTTCATTTAATTATTCATTTCCTAATTCCTTCCCCTCTCCCCGCAGAACCCGCCTGGCAATTTGTCACCGTGGCTCAACGCGTGGGTCACAGCTGAGGTGGTGACGCTGCTCCTCACGCTGAGGAGGAAAGCACTGTGCAAGCCCAGTCTCCAGCCCAGCTCCTTAAAGCCCCCAGATCGGCCACACTGGTATTTACCGCCACAGAAACCACTCAGAACTGTGAGAAGCCCAGACTGGGTCGGGCTGCAAGGGATCTCGGAGCTCATCCAGTCCCAAACCCCAGCCACGGGCAGGGACATCTCTCACCGGACCAGGCTGCAAGAGGTGGGGTGTAGGGTTTGGAGACTGCACCTGTAGCTACCTCTGCCCAGTGCAGGAGAGGGACTCTAGCTTGGTGCTATGAAATGAGCCTGAGGAGGGGGATTTTCTCTACTCATGAAGCCCAGAGGTGTTGAGTTGCACAGCTTCTTGCATGGCACAGGGTGGTGGTGGCTCTGGGTGCAGGCAGGAAGCCTCAAGGGCAGGCAGCACGCTCTGTAGAAGCATCATGGAAAGGTGCAGGTTGGAGAAGCCCTTGAAGCTCATCGAGTCCAGTCATGAGCCCAGCTGTCCCAAGGCCATGTCCCTACCATGAGAACCCAGGGGTCGGTGGTCAGTCGATGCAGACGTAGGTGAGCCAGGCAGGTCCTGGCGGTGCCAGTTCCATGGCACTAGGTGCTACACCCCTGAGATTAAATAACCCCAGCTGAGCTGCTGTCACAGCAGGCGCCCTGCCAGAGCAGAGACGCTGAGCTTAGTGCTCCAGCTGAAGTGTCCTGGTGTTGGACGCGATGATCCCTGCGGGTCCCTTCCACCTGAAGCAGTAGAATTGGTTTAAATCGGAAATGGAATGAAATGAAAACCAAGTGAATGAAATAAAAGGGGTAGAGATAACGGCCTAAACAGAATGCCAGGGCGCGGAAGAGTCATTCCAAGCCGCAAGTGCCCGGGTGTTTGACCCCCCCCGAGAGCAGCCTGCCTTTCTTTTGTCACCTTCTCCCCCTTCTGCTCTCTCTTGCCCATAAATATCGTGGCTTCACAAGGCTTTTCTCTGCTGAACCGCTCCTCCCTCACCTGCTCTGGGCGCTGGTAGCTCTTCTGCCTCCCCAGCTGCAGGAAGCCCATTTGTCTTTTGGTAGCCACCGTGGAGAAAGCAGTAGGCAGCAGTAAGGACAGTCCAGCACTGGAGATGCTTTGGGGATTGGAATTGCTCAGCTGAAGAAAGAGGAGGCAAACGTGTTCCCAGGTATTTTTTTACCTAAGAAGGAGTCGCCTGTGACCCTCAGTCTCCCCTCCAACAACCCCGCAGCTTGACTCCGTTTTCAGAGTGGTTCTGTTCTTGGAACAGAGAGGCCCCATCTGTCTCAAAGACCGGCTGCTTCCGCTGTGCCTGGCGGATTCTGCAGGGGGTCTCTCTCAGGTCGTGGAGGTCAGGAGGGTTCCTCAAGCCACCCCCCCTCTGGGGCTCGGGATGGCAGCCCCACATCACCTCACGGGGAGGAAGCTGCTTCTCCCTGGCTTTGTGAGGCACCAGCTTCTGCTCTCCTGGCACAGAGGCTGCTATTGATCTCATCGGAGATTTTACCGGCTAACCCATGGACTTCACACCGACTGCGGCTCCTGCTCTGGGAGCTTCGGCCACCCCCCTTCACAGACTGGAAGGTCCAAAGGAGGTTCCCCCCCAGAGCCTTCTCTTCTCCAGGCAGAACAACCCCAGCTCTCTCAGCCTGTCCTCACAGGAGAGCTGCTCCATCCCCTGAGCACTGTGCTGGCCTCCTCTGGACCCGCTCCAACCTGCCTGCATCCTGCTTGTCTATTATGGGATTAAATACATAAGCTGAGAAATAAAGAATAGAGAACTAGATATATTAACAAATCATAACTTAATGACACTTTATATAGGATTATAGACACAAAGCCAACCGCTTCCTGGGCCGCATCAACAGAAGTGGGACCCACAGGGCAAGGGAGGGGATCCTCCCCCTCCGTTCTGCTCTCCTGTGACCCCATCTGCAGTCCTGCCTCCAGTTCTGGAGCCCCCAGCACAGGAAGGAGATGG
>VZRI01004036.1:33802-48219 GCA_013397515.1 Upupa epops | reverse complement strand
TTCAAGGCCAGACTGGCTGGGGCCTTGAGCACCCTGGTCTGGTGGGGGGTGTCCCTGTTCATGGCAGGGGGGTTGGAACTGGGTGATCTTTGAGGTGTCTTCCAACCTGATCCATCCTATGAATCTCTGACTCACATCATAGGCAATATAAACAAATATACAGTAGAAATGCAGCATAAAATATCTGATTCTCTCTCACAAACGTGCTAGGGCATCCCATGCAGCACTCCATACCATACCCTACAGAACACGGAACGCCTTTAAACCCAGGGTGATAACGGCAGCCATAGAGGTGACTGGAATAAACTACCCCTTTCCACCCATCCCGGGGAGGATTTCTCAGAGCTCTGAGCAACTTGCAGGCTGTATTTAAAAATAAATAAACAATATACGCCTGGAGCCCTCTCTCTTCAGCTGTCACGCTGCTGCTGTGGCAGAATTTAGTCCTGTTCTCAAGAGCTTCCTCGTCCCATGAGTGCAAAGACAATAGCAGACTATATAGAGAGCCAATAAATCAATTAGCTCTAACAGCCAGCGTTCAGGAAATGCATTTATTCTCTTCAATGAAAACACAGTTTTTACTTGTAGCCATACTTCATACTGTTCAGGTCAATTTTTCATGTGGAAATTAAATCCAGAGGATGAAAAACTGCTTGTGTATTCCATAAAGCTGGGAGGAAGGGCTCCGAGCGTTGCGGGGGGATCACAAGTTTGTTTTATTTGTAATTATCCTTCTTTTAGGGTAATTGAGATCCTAACCAGTGGCTAATAGCTCGGCTGCCTCCCATCGCTGCTGCCTGTAACTCACCTCTCCAAAAAGGCCCGAGCGTTGGGCGGCAGCGCGGCTCTGCGAGCCTGGGTCATTTCAGAACAATTAATTGGGAGAGGTGATTAATAGCTTCATAATGGGCTGCCGGGTGAGAGCAGGGAAGGGGGGGAGAGAGAGGGATCTGCACTGTGGTGGCCCTAAAACATCGCCTCGTGGGAAACTCAGGGGTTCCCTCCATTCAACCCTGGCTGGGTGTCTCCTGGGGAAACCCTAAAGCTCTGCTCCCGCTCAGCTGCTGGGGACACAGCTCAAGAATCAGGAATTGGGTTGGAAGGGCAGCCAGTCCAACCCCCTGCACCCAGCAGGGCCAGCACTCCCCAGCCCAGGTTGCCCTGAGCCCCAGCCAGCCTGAGCTTGAGTGGCTCCAGGGATGGAGCAGCCTGGTCCAGGGCTCCCCCAGCCTCAGATCCCAGCCCTGTGCAGCCTCCCTCTGCCCTTTTCCAGCTCCAAACCAGGACCCCTCATCCTCTAATTCCCTGCCCTTGGGAACAGCCTTCCCCAGCCCTCTGCCAGCCCCTCGCAGGGCTGGGAAGGTCGCTGTAAGGTGCCAAGAAGCCTGGAGAAGGGGAAGTGGCACTTGCACTCCTGTGCTCTTTCCTCTGCATCCGAGGTGCTGGTGGTTCTCAGGGAAGCCTCAGGGAAGCCTGCGAGCAGCTCCCAACGGGAAGGGCAAAAGCTGGCGAAGTGCAGATGTAGAGGAAGAAGAGTTTGTTCTCAGTGGTCTCAGCGCTGTCTGTGGAACCAGACCCCACACAAAACCCCCACAGGAATTCCACCCCAGCCTTCAGGAGAACACAGCCTTTTGCAGGAGAACCACTGCAGCCCCAGCAACCCCCTGAGACAGAAGAACACGGTGAACCTTGTGCTGCTGAGCACCGAGCTGGCGCTGAGCAGTGGGGCTGGATGGGCACACAGCTCCCAGCGCCTGGGGGGCACCAAGGAAGGCAGAATCTGGTGGAGCAGAACGGGTCAGGACTCTGCAAAGTGCTGGAGGTCCTGAGCTGGCGCAGGAGAGACTCCATCCTCTCACTTCTGCCCACACAACAGCAAATTTTATGCTGGAAAAGCATCTTCTGCTTCACTGCCCTGTGCCTGTCCCTTTCCTGGGGCAGGGTAGGGAGGTGCAAGGCAAAAAGGGTCACCTCTGTGGGCACGGTCCGTGGTGTGGCCACGCTGGCTGTGCAGGCGGTATGACACCCACACATGCGGCAGGGGCTCTATTTCTGTCTTTATGGGCACAACTGATGCTTCCAGCCCTGGTAAGGAACTGGCTTGGCTGGAGGACTCTGAGGGGGGGTCTAACTTCACCGCTCTGGGCTCCAAGTCCAGCCTCAACGCCCCGTTTCCCAGTCAAACCACGGGAGGAGGCAGCACTGTGGTCCCCTGGGTGCGAGAGCTGCTCCGGGGAAGATGCCCTGCCTCATGAACCTGCCCCATGACCTCTACCCAAGGCCATGGGCTCAGTTTTCCTGGGTCAGGCTCCTGCGGGAGCTTCGGGGGCCCCCAGGCTCCAGCGTTCCAGGACTGAGATGACGAGAAGGAAGGAGCTGCTTTCCCCGATGCTTTGCCACGGGGTGCAGCACCGCTGAGTGCGATGCTCCGGGCTTTCCTGACACAAACCCTCTGGTGCTGGGGGCTTGCACCGTTTGCCCAGGGTGGGGGTTGTGACCTCCCCAGCGCTGGGGGTGCCTTGGGAGCCGTTAACCCTGTGCGCTTTGTAACTAGCTCTGTCTGCCCAGGTTATCAGCCGCTGCTGGGTTCAAACCTCCCTGGCTGGAGAGCTCAAGGCAGTTAAGGGCAGTTTGCAAGACAAAACCCCCTCTTTGCAGCCTTTGTCCTCTGATTGCCGCTGACCCTTCGTGTCGCCTCTGTTTCTTTCCCACCCAGGTTCTCCCAGCTTGCTGCCCGGGTCCCTCCGTGATGCCCCCAGGGAGCCCCGGGGAAGGGGCTGGTGCCAGCAGGACCTGGCTCCGTGCATCAAAGCGATGGAAAAAGCATCCTCCGCGCTCTGCAGAAGTTTGGATAAAGTTCATTTCCAAGCCGGTAATGCACTCGTTTGTATTAATTAATGCACCTTGGCTGTGGCAATTAGTCGTCGTTATCGTTTGGCTGCAGTACAGGTGGGACTTGTGCCGTGGCTGCTCGGTCTGGCAGGTTTGCCTTCTCCGCAGACAAAGCAACACCTGCAGCAGGTGCAGGCAGCCATCCCCACGCTGGATGCTAACAGAACAAACCCCAGGCAGTGAGGGGAACCCAGCCCGAACCCTCCCGCAGAGCGCGGGGCGATGCCCTTCCAGCATCCTTCCCACCCAGCGAGCCAGGCTCGGGGAGCAGCTCCAGCGTGCGAGCACAAAGCCTGCGTTCTGCACACGCTCGCCTGGGTTGGGAGAGCTCGTGTGAGGCAGGACAGTAGGAACCGGCAGCTGGGAGTCCCCGTGGCACTGGTAGAAGCTAAGTAAGGTGAGTGTGCCCTAAACACTGGAGCACAGCAGCGGGGATGGGGTGGGAAGGGCTTTTGTGGCTCCCCGTGGTGGGGCTGGCCTCAAGCTGAGCTTCCCCAGCCGCCGGGCAAAGCCGAACGCATTTATTCTCTCCTTTTTGTCTGAAAAGTCCATCAGGGAGAGCGAGCAGAGGTAAACAGAGGAGGGCTGGGGAAGGAAGCGGCAGAGAAGGTTTTTATTGTGGCATTTGCATAATAGTCATCCTGCAAAATTGCTTGGAAATAACAGGAGGAGGAGGAGGAGGGGATGGATAGGTTAAGTAGAAGGACGGTTGGTTTGCAGTGATGTGAGAAGCACTAATGCTTTCTCCTCCCTCTGGTACCAGGAGTAGCACTGCTCCTCACTTAGGGAGCTTATGGCAACGCTCGGTGAGAGACGGGAACAGAATGAAGCGTGGAAGAGACAGGGATGGTTTGCAGAGGCTCCAGCTATCGGGTTCTCCTCACCGGGCACCTCCTGCTCAGGAGAGAACCACACACCCCCAGACTGGGCTGNCTGAGCTGGGCTGGGAGGGAGCTCAATGCTCCCCCAGTGCCAACCTCCTCCCATGGGCAGCGACACCTCTCCCCAGCCCAGGGTGCCCACAGCCCCAGCCAACCTGCCCTTGGGCACTGCCAGGGGGGATGGAGCAGCCACAGCCTCCCTGGGCACCCTGTGCCAGGGCCTCAGCACCCTCCCAGGGAGGGGGTTCTGCCTCAGCCCAACCTGCACTCTTTTAACTTGAAGCCATCTCCTCTGATCACTGCAAACTCTTGTAGAAGGCCCTTCCCCAGCTTGTGTCTGGGCCCCCTCGGGCACTGGAAGGCTGCGACAAGCTCTGCCCGGGGAAGAGAGCAGGCTGTGAGGTCCCTCTAGAGAAGCACCTCTTCCCAAGGCCTGGAGCTTGCCTTTGGGATGCTGAGGATCCTCCCAGCCTACTGAACCTAGGAAGGTCTGTGGGACTGAGGCGGTGATGGGTCTCTCCCTGAGTGATGCCTGTGCTAGAGTGGCAGCTCCTTACAGCCCTGGGGACAGGAGGGTTCTTCTGGCTGGTCCCAGAGTGGCCCAGAGCAAAGGTTTGTGTTGACCAGCTGCTGTCTGCCATGGCTTCTCCCAGGCACCAGTGCCAGGAGGAGAGGGCAGGGCCTGAAGCTGCCAGGGTGGCTGTTAGGAAGCCCGTCCTCAGGGAAAGGGTGCTCAGAGCTTGGACTGGACTGCCCAGGGCAGGGGGGGAGGTGTTGAGGGACAGCCTGGCTGTGGCCCTGAGTGCCCTGGGGTGGCCACTCGGGTGCTGTTAGGGGCTGGGCTGGCAGAGTCCTAGGTCACTCTGGGATGCTGTGTGGCAGCCTGGTGAGTTAGCACACATCACCTCACCCCCGAGGCAATAACACCTATGGGAACCCACACACAGAGCCACTGCTGTCCTGCGGTGAAGATTCTCCATGCTTAGGCCAGCAGAAGCCTTTAATTCATGCAAAAACCAGTCATGTGAGGAGAGGCTGAGGGAGCTGGGCAGGGTGAGTTTGGAGAAGAGGAGGCTGAGGGAGGGGGGACCACACTACCCTCTGCAACTCCCTGGAGGGAGAGTGTGGAGGGGTGGCTGTTGGCCTCTGCTCCTTGGTGCCTGCTGACAGCAGCAGGGGCACTGCTCTGCAGCTGAGGCAGGGGAGGGTCAGACTGGCTCTGAGGCAGAGATTCTCTGCAGCCAGAGTGGTTGGGCACTGGCAGGGCCTTCCCAGGGAGGTGGGGGAGTCCCCCTGCCTGGAGGTGTTGAAGAGCCCTGTAGCCATGGTGCTTCCTGCCCTGCTCGAGGGGCAGCAGGGAGGGGGTCAGGCTGTGTCTGTCAGTCTCTCAGGGACTGAGGGGTTGTGTTGGGGTGGGGATGGCTGGACTGGGGGATCCGGGAGCTCCTTTCCAGCCAGGATTGTGCTGTGAGTGTACGATTAAATCAAATGATAACGAGCAGCCCCAGCTCTATGCATTGCTTACTGCATGCTCATTTTCTTAGAGGACACTGAGGTTCGGGAAGCGGTGGAATTCCTGCTCGGGATCTATTGATTAGGGAGAATTCATTTTCCTCTCGCTGCCCCTGATAGCGTTATAAATATTTTCATTTGTTACGCATAGCAAAACACCCATTCATCTGCCAGACTCTAAATGGCTTTCTGCTGGCCACTGTGGCTGTGGGGATTTATTCCGGAGCCCGGCGCGGGTCTGTTTGCCCTCAGGATGTGTAATATATATTTTAAGGGATGTGGATTACTGTAAGACACTGATATTATTTGTGTGATTAATATTAGTGTTACAACAAACGAGGTCCTGTGCTCTTACTTTGCTCTTATAGGGACTTAATCATTTCTCACAACAGTGAAGTCATCTTAATAAAACATTCCCTACAGTAGTTGGGGGCTTTTTTTCCCCTCGGATCTGACAAATGCAGCAGCAGCAAGACGTGCATCCCCCGTTATCAAATGCACAGCATCGCGCTATCGTTACGGAGCAGAGTGAGATTTGAATTCAGCCTCGCTCCTCCCAGCCCGGCTGGGACTGCTAGCAAGAGGAAGGTGACGCAGGGTGTTTTTAAAGTTCATTTCTCAGTACGCCTGACTTATTCCTGAAGTTGTGGCTGCAGAGGCTGGGGAAAGGTCAGCTCTGTGCAGGAGGATGTAAAGTTTCACGTGTGTCATCTGCCACAATGAGCGCACGTGTGCTCCTCTGCATCCCCCGGGTCACAGAACCAACCAAGACCCCAGCACCCAGTCGTCTTCACCGAGTCACGGTGTGGTTGTAGAGACCTTTCAGCTCACCCAGTCCAGCCCTGACCCCTGCGCTGACAGGCCCACTCGCTGTGGATGCTCTTGAGGAGTGAAGCATCCCAGGTGAAGCCCTGGGTCCCACCACGGGCTGAGAGGTGGCCAACAAGCAGGCTTTGCCTATCGCCTTTCCCAAGCAAGGCGGGGGAAAGCTGGCCCAGAGGTGGAATGAAGACAGCTGTGTGGCTCATGGTGCATGAGCTACTCTCTGATTATTTAGCCACTTTCCTTCCTGACCACCATCCAGATCACAAGACGAGCTAGTTCTGGGGCTGTATTTCTCCACAGGGCTTGCAGAGATGGCCCCATGCTGGCGGTGGAGGACTGAAGGCACTCGGTTCCTGCTCCCTGCCCTTGGAGCCACCACTTCTGGGTAAGTAGAGAGCGTTGCTGTGTTGTTTTCAGTAGCCTTGAGGTAGATCTGCTGTGACTGGCAGCACAGTGGAAGGCTGGCCTGGTGCTCCTGCACTTTCCAGTGGTGCCCACAGCAAGGTGCATCACACCCAGCAGCAGGCCAAGCAGTTTGCGTGTTGTGATGGAGCTGTCGTGTGGCTTTGATGGAGATTATTTGGTACCAACACGCAGTGAAACACATCCTCCATGCACTGGTGCCCCCTCACCATGCCTCATCGCTCGGGAAAGAGACTGAAGAGACAAATCATCTTTGCTCCATGGCCAGGTCCAACCACTTGGCACCGTGGCAGGAGCCCCATCCTCTCCAAAGTGAGATGGACCAGAGCCCTCAGGGAGGGCTCAGAGTAGAGAACAAAGATGTTTGTGGCAGAGACGGTCAGACCTCGTGCCTGAGGTGTGTAGACGTGACCCCTAAAATTCAACCCCTGGCCCAGTCCCACCGGTGTTACCTTCTGCTGCATCAAGTGATGGATGTGCAGAGAGCAGGGTCCCTTCTCCAGAGCCTTGAAAACAGCTGGCGGGGTGTAAACAGGAGGCTTCAGGGAAGATCCCCAGTAGAACACGGCACCGTGCGCTGTAGGGTTGAGAAGCACTTGGCGTTATCGTTGCTTCCAGGGAAAGTTGTCTCCGGTGCCACAGAGTGATGTTGGTAATTACAATCAATTCAGCGAGGCTACGGTGGACAAGAGCTTTAAAAACTTCAGAAACATCAATTAAAGCCCAAGTTCTGTGCAATAAGCATCAAAAATTGATAAAAACTCAAATTTAGGTTTTTAGATTTAGTGTTTAAATCAATCAACTGCAAACAAGATTTAATTAAAGAATATTATTTCAAAGTGTAATTACCTACTGGGATTAGAATGAACCTCTATTGCCCATAATGTTCTCCTACTGTGATCCCACACTGAAAAATGTGGAGTTTTAGATTAATATGCATCTTGTAAGTACAAGTCCTAATCTCAATCTTAAAGGACATTTAAAACACACTTGGAACCTTCTATGCAATCAAGCACAGTGTGACTGCAATGTCCACCATGCTAAATTTGTGATTACATTTTTTATGTGCATGATTTAAATCGCTTTAGCAGCCGTCCGGGGAGCATTTTTCCCTGCATATTAATTACACAAAGGCTTTGTCGTGCGAGGGTCTCGGTGGTCATGGTCTGTAATCCAGCTCATTTGAACTGTGAGCAGCGGCTTTGCGCATGCTGTGCACATCAAGCTCGGCTCTGGAGCTCTCCTGCGTGCCGAGACGGGTAACAGGTCTGGGTCCTGCGCAAGGGAGGCATGCCATTTGGTCGGCCACATCCGCAGACGGAGCGCTGGAAACGCCGCAGACTACCAGAGCTGCTCACGGCCCCCCGGCAGGGTGGCTTCCCGTTGCCTCCAGAAAGCACAGTCCCCACGGTTCCTCCTCGCGGGGGCTAATGCCTTACGTTGTGCTCTTCTTCTGCTTCGAACTTGCAGCTCCTTAATATTCTCGAGCTCCCTGGTTTCTTCCTTTTCAACTGTAAACCCTTCCCTTTCTTGGAGAACATCTCCTGCAGGGGCCGTTTGATTTTTATAGAGCATGTCGTTCCGTCTGACTTGGAGCGTCAACTCACGGCCCATGAGGACTGTGACCCTGCCCCATCAGGGAGCGTTGGACTGGATGGTCTTTCGAGATCCCTTCCAACCCACGGCTCTGTGGATTTGCTGTTGAGCGTGATGTCCCCGTCCCTGGGAGGTGTTGACGAGGCAGAGCTTGGGGATAGGGCTGAGGGGTCACCTGGCAGTAGTGGGATGAAGGTTGGACTTGATGAGCCTCTTCCAAGCCCAGAGATGGCAGGATGTCAGGCTGCTGCAGGGGAATGGCATGTGACACAAGGAGCATGGTTGGGCTCTTCTCTGGTATGGGGGGTTCGGGGTCTGCTGTAGTGATTTCAACACTTGCCATTAAAACATTCCAATGAAATATGGTTTATGGTTAAATTCAGGAATATAAGAGGTGAAGGAGCCGATGGGATCCCAGACAACGCAGTGCCGGAGACCGGGCTGGGTTTGCCAGGTCCTCTTCTGATCAACTGACTCGTGGTGTCAACAGAGAGAGCAGCAGCTGCCTTCTCAGTTTGGTCAGAGAGCAGATTCTGCAGTCCTTAATTATTTCTCACTTAGGAAACATTGACTTGAAACCATAAGCAGGCCATATTTTTACTGTTCTAATGAGATTCATGGAACTAATCACACAGCAGCGACAGGCTCGGAGCCTCCGCTGCCTTTCCTTCACGCAAGAGCAAAACGAGACAGTCGGTGCTTGGAAAGGATGCTCAGGCCTTCCAGAAAGCTCCCTTTGCACTAAATCTGTCTGAGGGAGGTGTTGCTGTGCCAGAGGCTTGAGACTCTTGTCTGGCATCTTTACTGATGCCCTGGTCGTGGGCATGGAGAGCACCCTCAGTCAGTTTGCAGGTGATACCAAAGGCTGGGGGAGAGGTGCTCTGCTCCAGGGCAGGAAGGCTCTGCAGAGGGATGGGGACTGGTTGGATCGAGGGGCTGAGGCCGATTGTCTGAGGGACAAGAAGGCCAAGGGGGGCTCCTGCATCTTGGTCACAGCAGCCCCAGGTACTGCTCCAGGCTGGGGGATGAGGGGCTGAGAGCTGCCCAGCACAACAGGACCTGGGGGGGCTGGCAGACAGCCGGCTTCATGGGAACCAGCAGGGTGCCCAGGTGGCCAAGAAGGCCACCAGCATCCTGCCTGGCTCTGAAATACTCATTACAAAGGTTCACTCTTCATTTCCTTCCCCCCCAGTGGAAGCTGCTCTTCAGATTCAGCCATAATGATCCTATATCTACACAATCCAGTGCTTTGCTGTTGGGGTTTCCTTTGGTTCTCCCCCAAACATGACCAGAGCAGTCACCACACTCAACAGGCTGGATGGATGGCTGTTCTTTGTAATTCCTACTTTTTCCTGCTGGGAAATTCCACTTCCCGGCATTCCAGCACATTCTGTGTGAGCCTTATCCTGCCAGAGCCAGGCAGATCAGTGAGGCGCAGGTGACTGGCCCCCCCTCAGGCAGAGCCTCCAATGTCTCTCCTAGAGCCTTCTAACAGAGATGCCCATTCACAGAGCCTCCTGCTCCCTGGAGTGGGGAAGCGGTTCCTTTCCTCCCAACCCCACCCCAATCCTGTGGCCTTTTGCATGGAATCTTCATCAGCCTTGAGTTTTGGACTCTCAGCATCAGGCTGCAGGGGGGTTGGAACTGGGTGAGCTTCAAGGGTCCTTCCAGCCCAATCACTCAGTGATAGGGTGGGATTTCCTCTGGGAAAGCAGGACTAGAGGAGAAATGTGGCCTCTGAAGAGGTAGGACCTGGGGTGGTGGTGCCAAGTGATCTCTCAGTCCCCCCAGATCCGTGGCCTTTTGCTTGAAGTCTCCATCAGCCTTGAGTTTTGAAATCTCAGCATCAGGCTGTTGAGACGGGGCTCCTTTGATGAACGATCAAGGTAAACGTTAATGAGCAGCGGATGGGATCACCTTTGCTACTTGGGGGTGCGAGAAGAAGAAAGCAAACAAAGCCATTTTTCTTGCTGCCGCGTGCCTCTCCTTGATAATAACTTCAGCGTCTTCTGCAGAAAGAGATGCTGGATAAAGTCTCATTAAATTAGCTGACTGATGGAAGAAACACACAGCCCGTGGCTCTGCAGCCCACAGCAAACCAAGGCAGGGTCTCGCTATCTCAGAGTTCTGCTTATTTACACACGCCTCGGACTCCTCTCACAGATATGTAAATTATTCCGGTTAAAACTAAATGCTAAAGTCTACACCATTAGTCTTCCACTTCATGATCTCCACATGGGGCTGTTAGAGGGATAATGTACCATACAATACACGGTTTACTTTTAATTAATAGAAAAAAAATGTGGAATGAATATGAAATGTAGCTTAATGCGAAGGAAACCTCAAAGCAGGACGGGTGTTCTTCTCTTTAGGGTGTTTTTGAAAATACTCGGCTCTGCTCTGCCTTCAGAAAAATGAAGCCATGTGGGAGCAGCCTGGGAACGTCACTGCAGCACGGGAAAAGGAGGAGAGGCTGGGACAAGGTGCTCGGTGCCAGCTGTGAACGGGGAATACCCGCCTGGGGGGACCTGCTTAGAGCCCTCCAAATCCCAGTCGTGCTCCCAAATCCCTGGGGAGCCCTGCTGGAAGCTAAGGCTTGACTAGCAGGATCTGGTATTAAACCTCAACGTCTATTAAAACCCCCGTGCCCCAACCAACCCATCTTTAATTAAAGCCGAGGAGTCTTTGCCCGCGTTTACAATTCACCGCGTCAGAACTAACGCCCCTGCTACAGGCTGGAAGAGTACCCAACCTGCCGGTGCTCTCCCCGGCCGCGGGAGGCTATGTTAATCGTAGGCCGTTATTTATCGCTGCAAAACCAGCCCCCACTGTGGCCTCTGCCCACGGGATGAGTTGGGATTGAGGAGCAAAGCTCCTCGTGTGCCACTGCCTTTGTCGCACCCAGCTCACCTAGGGTAAGGTACAGAGCTACAGATGACACCGGGCTTGCCAAGGCTTTAGGAGCTAATGAGCTGCTCACACACGGCTACGACTAAAGGGTTTGGGCTAAAGCCTGAAATTAGTGACTTTGCATCCTCTCCAGTGAAGAGAGACGGTGCTGTGCACTGAAACAAACACCCTGCCTGCTTGCGCCGCTGGGGCAGGGCAAGTGCCGCCCGGAATGCTGCCGCCGCCTCCGCTCTTACGGCCTTGACGGGATGTTAGCCTCGACGAGATGGGCACGCTACCATCTAAACCCTAAAACCCACAACCACCTGCCAGGGCAACGGGTCCCTTCAGTGCACAGTGGCTGATGTGGGACACAGGGAACAGAGGAGAAGGATCTAGAGACTGGCAATAGGAGCAGAGGAGCTGGGGTCATCCTGTGCCAGGGGAGGGTCAGGTTGGATCTGAGGAGAAACTTCTTCCCAGCAAGGCCTTAGCACAGGCTGCCTAGGGAGGGGGTGGAGGCACCATCCCTGGAGGGGGGCAGCAAAGGGGCAGCCAGGGGGGGTGAGGAGCTGGGGGAGCAGTTGGGGGGGTGCAGGGTGGGGGGGGGGGCTGAATGATCTTGAATGTCGTTTGCAACCTGGATGGTTCCATGATTCTATGATCTGCTGGCAGAGATGCAGTGAGACTCTTGACTTCTGCAGTAACCTGAGCCTGTTGCTGGGTGGCAAGGGGAATCCCATGCTTGGTCCCAAGAAAAACTCACAGCCAGGATGGATTAACTGTCCTGGGCTCCAGCTGGAACAGGGGCACAAAATACCCACGCTTTTCTGTCACCAGTCCAACCTGCAGGGGATATTTGTGTCTTTAGTGGCACCACTGCACAGAGTCTCCTGCTCTGGAGATGTTCCAGCCCCTCCTGGCTGTGTCCCTGTGCCACTGGGTCTGGGGGATCCTGCTGTGGCAGGGGGATTGGACTGAGGATCTTTCCAGGTCTCTTCCAATTTCTAAGGACTCTGTGATCTCCTTGCCTATCATGACTGAGGTAGAACCATAGGGTGCAGCAACCAGCTCCTGCTGAGGGTGTCTCTGCTCACTGCAGAGGGAGTGGAACTAGAACCTTCCAACCCAACCATTCAGTGATAGCATGGGATTTCTTCTGGGAAAACAGGATCAGAGGAGAAATGAGGCCTCTGAAGAGGTAGGATCTGTGGTGGCGGTGCCAAGTGATCTCCCAGTCATGGGAGGTAGGTGCAGGGCTGGGCTGGACGGTGCAGCAGTCCCTGCTCCTATTTCAGAGGCCACAGAGCGGGCTGAAAGGTGTCACCCCTTCTTTTTAACTGAAACAACACAGCTGCCCCCAAACTCCTGCTTCTCTGAGGTTGTCCACTGGAAGCAACGAGGGGAGACTGAACTGCGAACGCGTTCGTCTCCAGTGTGCAGACCCGGACGGCTCCAGCCCTCTGAGGAGCTGCAGGCCCGGGCAATGCCTTCTGCATCCAGGGATCAACAGCCACGCAGGGAGCCAGCGCTCCTGCTCGAAGCCCCACGGATTTCCCCGCGGTGCCGGAGCTGGGTCACAGTCTGGGGGGCTTCTAAGGGCTTTCCCAGCCTCTCGTTTCTCCAGAAACTCTTCCCTGCCAGCGGCGTCTGCAGGACACCCAGCCTCAGGGCTCCTGCAGCCCCGCGACCTGGGGCCAGCACCCACCGCCCCTGCCCTGCCCTGCTCTCCTGGGTGGGAGGAGAAGGAGGAGGAAGAGGAGGGTCCCGGTGGGGGAGGATCCCGGGCAGTTTCCCTCATTAACTGGGGAGGGGGAAGGGAGCTGGAACCGAGCGGCGGCCGAGGATGCGCGGGAGCCCCGGGGCCGAGGGCGCAGGTAGGCGCTGGGTGCCGGCGAGGGGAGCTGGGGTCCGGCTGTGGGCCGTTCGCACGCGGTCCTTGCTCTGCCAGCACCCTGAGCCCCAGGACTCGTGTGGGGGGGTGCTGTGGCCCCGGGGTTCCTGGGGCACAGGTGGCGGTGACTCCTCGGCCGCTCTGCGGTTTCGCCTGGGGGGGGGGGTGNGGGGGGGGGCTGAGCTGAGGTGGGCTCTGGGGTGCTGCCCTGGGGGGGTGCTGGGGTGCCCCTCTGTGCCCTCAGCTTTCAGCACACTAAAGCAGGGGCCGGGGTGAGGAGCTGTGTTGCGGGAGAGAGCCTCTGAAACTCCTGCGGAGGCGACGTGGACGGGGCCGCTCCGTGCTGCGGGGCCCAGGCCGTGTCGGGCCCAGGCTGAGCAGGTGCTCCCCGTCCGCGGGGCCTTGTCCGGCCTCTGCCCACAGTGGGGGGCTCCCCGTGCTCTCCTGCGGCCTCTCAGGGTAAAGAGCCCCCAGGGCCGGTGGTGGCTGGGGTTTTCCGAGTCTGAGGGGTGCTGCTGAAGTTAGGGAAGTGTTCTGTGGTCCAGGGAGATGCTCTTTGTCTCCCCAGAGGTGCCGAGGAGGCAGGGAGGGTGTTTGCTCCTCAGGGCAGGCGCCTGCGCCTCTTGGTCCCTTCATCCCTGGGGACCAGACTGCGGGGGGATGCGTCCCCCTAATTACCCTCTGCATTGTTAATTAAGGTGTCTAGGAAGGTCCTGGCTTCAGAGCTGGTGTCTGGACACTTCCCTTCGCCACAGACCTGATGTCCTTGGGGTCTGGTTCTTGGGGGTCTGGTTTTTACCGTTGAGAGCTGCACAGGGGGCCAGAAAAACTCCCCAGCGAACTTCTTTGTGCTCTGGGTTTGGGCTTCTGCAGCTCTAACTGCTGGCTCCTTCAGTCCATGCGTGCCTTGCCAGCCCCTCTGATGGCTGTCTCAGTGCTGACCTGCACCATCGCAGCACCCCTGTGGTCCAGGCTGACCCTACACCTGTGTTCTGGGTGTTGGTGTGTGTTCTCCTGAAATCCACTGCCCTAGCTGAGCTCCGCACTGGAGTTGTCGCTGTAAATGGTGGTTGCCTCTCAGAAGTCAAAGCAAACGGCCCTAACCCTCCCCAAATTCCTAGTGCGTCCTCGCAGCCGAACCGAGGCGGTGTGGGCTGGATGACTGGGTGGTGAGGTGGATGGTGCACTGGCTGCAGGAGAGAAGCCAGAGAGTAGTGGTTAGTGGGACAGAGTCTGGCTGGAGGCCTGGATCTAGTGGGGTCCCCCAAGGATCAGTGCTGGGACCAGTCCTCTTCCATCCATTCATTACTGACTTTGCTGATGACGCAAAGCTGGGTGGTGGTGCCGACTCTCCAGCAGACTGTGCTGCTATTTGTTGAGAGCTGGGCAGAGAGGAACGTAACGAGGTGCAACCAGGGTCAGTGTGGAGTCTGGCATCTGGGCAAGAACAACCCCAGGGATGAGGATAGGTTGGGGACTGTTGGAGAGCAGTGGAGGAGAACAGG
>VZRI01004036.1:12548-30144 GCA_013397515.1 Upupa epops | reverse complement strand
GAATTTTAAATGATGGGTTTGGAGCAGCAGATTCCCCAAATCCTCCCATTTCTCTGGCGCATGGAGAGTGTTTTGTGGGTCCACCCATTCCTGGGGCCCCCATGAACACTGGCCCTTTGTTGTGCCCAGCAAGGGGTTGGCATTCCCATCCCAGCTCCGGCTGTTCACAAAGGGCTGCTTGTGCCCCCACGGTGCCACGGGGGCTGCTGTGACTCAGTGCCACACGTGGTGCCATGCCTGTTCCTGGTGGCCACCTCTCAGTGCCTACTCACAGAGGGGTGGGCACTCCTCTGAATTTCCAGCTGAATCACAGAGTGTCAGAGACTGGAAGGGATCTTGAAAGATCATCTGGTCCAACCCCCCTGCCACAGCAGGAGCCCCTAGAGCCAGGGGCACAGGAACAGCCCAGGAGGGTTGGAAACGGCTCCAGAGAAGGAGACTCCACAGCCCCCCTGGGCAGCCCCTGCCAGAGCTCTGGCACCCTCCCTGGGAAGAAGCTGCTCTCTTCTTGATGGGAACCTCTTCTGCTCCAGCTGACACCCAGTGCCTCTTGTCCTGGCATTGGGTGCCCCTGACCCAGTGCTGCCAGGTCCCTCTCCTCTAGGCTGTAGCTGCAGGGGGTTGAAACTGCCAGAGGGGAGGTGTTTGCCTCCCTCCCTGTGCACAGGGAGGGTCCAGTAGCACCCTAGTGATTTTGTCAGCTTGCAGTCAAAGGGAAATAATCCATCCCAGCTCTCTGGGGTTGGGGTTGGCTGCTCCTGCTGCTCTACAGCCTGTGTTCCAGCAGTTGATGGTGTCTGTGGTGGAGTGATGCTAACAGGGAGGACAGCCGGTGTGTTGGCTCACAGCTTCTGAGAGCGTTGCCGCCGCTCACAGAGAGGTTGTTTCTAAGCCGTGTGCCCCCCGTGCTCTTAACTAGAGAGCTTAAAGCGGTGGTGGAGACCCCCTGGGTGAGAGAGAGGCTCAAGTCTGTGCTTGTGGTGCTCTTGCTGCTGTGCGATCATGCCTCCTGTCCTGTCTTCTCCATTGCAAGTTGTGGGGAACGGGGAAACCCTAAGACTTCATGCAGCTCCCAGATGGGGTTGTGTAGCCAAGGGGCCACATAAAGGCCAAGGGTGATGGTGTTAACCCAGAAGAGGGAGATTTGGAGCAGAGAGAAGGAGAACCTGTTGGTGCAGAGGGTGGGGAGAGTCTGGCCCAGGGTACCCCAGGAGGTGGGAGAAGCCCTGTGGCTGGCACCATCCCAGGTGAGGTTGGCCCTTGGGGCTGTGAGCACCCTGCTCTGCTTGGGGATGGCCCTGCTCCATGTAGGGTTGGCACTGGAGGGGCTTTGAGTGTCCCTGCAAGCCAAAGCAGCCTGTAGCAGGGTACTGGAGTGGACTAGCAGGATTCCTCAGTAATGCTCAACAAACAGTCCTCCTCTTGTCTGCGAAAACCCAAACATGAGCCACTTGAAGTTGATTTTTTTTGGTAAACAAACAAAATTCTCCTCTTCACTCCAAGCCTGACTGTGCCTGCCCTTGTGCTCGTGGAGATGGCAGGAGCCACTACTGACTGTGCCTGCCCTTGGGCTCGTGGAGATGGCAGGAGCCACTCCATCCTTAGTGCTGGGAGCCCTGGACCCAGGCTGATGCTGGGATGAGGGGTGGTGACTCCTGGTGGGTGGTAGCTCCTGGGTTCCTCTGAACTTCGTGGCTGCCCGCCAGGGGGTTTTCCCCCTGCCCTGAGCACAGAGAGGGACTGTAAGACCTCCCATGGGTGCTAGCTTGGGCACCAACGTGCCCCAGCCCCAGTGATGCGGGGAACAGTTCTGGGCAGGACCCTTCCTGTGTGCCTGGTGCTTTCACCCCGGGCACAGCACACGGGAGCGATGAACGGAGGATGCTCGCAGAGTTCCCTTCCCTGCCGGTGTCCTTTAAACTTGCGCTTCCCATTAGTTCGAGGGAGAAGTATGGAGATTGACAGAGGAGGCACCCAGTGCCGCGCAGGCAGCCTGGGGGTACCGGCAGCTGACACCCCCCAGGCAATGCGCAGCGGTAGGGCTGTGATGTGCAGCAGCAGCAGCTCCGCGTGTGCAGCACTGAGAGCATTTGCTGGGGGTTTATTTGCCGCCTTGTTGTTTTTTGTACACAAATTGGAGAAGTTTTTGTGCTCTGACATTTAAATAACAGTGATAAAAAGTAGGATGCGAGTCCTCGGGAGCATCGTCCCCGCTTGGTGTCTGTGTGCAGCTCCCACTGGTATTTGGCGGGGAGTTCTGCAGATGGAGCCGAGGAAGGGGGAAGAAAAACCCCTTCAGCATTGCATAACCGAGCTGAGTTTCTCGTGGGACCGCCGGGTACCGAGGCAGTTGGCGGAGGTGGCTGTGCCGGAGGAGTTATTTGCTTTACCTGCCTGCCGGGCTCCCACCTTCCGACAGACATCGCCCACCCCAGCTTTGGGGGGCTTCACACTGAGCCTAAAGAGGTCGCCTGAAATGAGATTCAGACAGTTCAGTCTGTCTGGCGTGGTTTTCCCTCCGTTGGTCCAGTAGCCCAGTAATTACCCCGGCCGGTTTAGTGCGCCTGGCGCTGCGCTGTCAGCTCACCCGGTCGGAATTAGTTTCCTCTTTCTTTCTCCTTTGCGAGTGTCGCCTGTTTACTTAACACTATTTGGCTCTGCCTAATGATATGTACAGAAGACAGGGCTAAGTGGAACATCAGCTGTTTACATCAGCTCCAACAATTAATGCATGTTAATTTTTAATTACAGTGATTGTACTAGAGGCAGGATGTATGTTTTCTCGCAGAACAGATGTACTAGTCAGCTTTGCTGGTGAACGCGCATATCGATTAGATGTTGGTGCTGCCAGCGTTTCGGAGGGTGTCAGCTCCTAATGTACTTGCAGATGTATGGATCATGCTCCCCAGACAGACAGCCACGCGCCAGCTAACCGCAGGCATCTTCTTCTGGGGGCGGGGGGGCGGTGATGCCGCAGCAGCCCCCAGGGTTGGAGAAGTCCAACAAGGCCAGAGCTGGTTGCCTGCAGGAGTTGAAGCTGCCTCTAGGCTCTTCTGGAGCTCAGTGGGCTGCTTTTCCTTGTAGGCTGGAAGGGGGTACCCATCCCAGTGTCCATCCTGCTGCACTGGAGTGGGTTCTGGGGGCAGACCTTCTCCCAGAGTGACGGGTGGGTGGGTTGATCCGTGGTGTTTCCTTTGTGAGCCCTCAGTTGCTGCTCCCAGTTCAGGTCTCTCTCCCCTGCTGGCTGCTCCCTGTCCCATGAGGGGTCTTTCCTGTGGGAGCCTGGCCGGCGCCAGGTGCCTGTTTCCAGGACGTGAGTGTGAACGCTGATAGCAGCTGCAGCAAAGGCAGCTGGGGTGCCTCACAGAATGTGATGAGGGGGAGGCAGCACTGGCACCTATGGCTGCCTCAGCTCCCCCCCCAGCTGCCCATTGCCCACCCCTGTCAAAGAACTGGTGGGGTCCTACCCAGACCCTCTGGCTTCACCCCTTGGATCAGCTCCATAGTGGACCTGATGAGACAGCCAGGTGCTTCCTGGGCTCAGTGCCCATCGCTGCTGGGATGCTGTCCCTCTGTGCAGCCTGGAGGGAAAGCCAAGGACAGCATCAGCAGGAGGTGCTGTTGAAGGGGTGTGTGTGCTCCCGTATTCCCAGCTTGACCAGGGGTGTTAGAGGGACCTCCCGTGCCTGTTCCTTTCTGCATTTCTCTGCTCTCCATGATTTATTTAGATAGTGGGAGGAAACCCCTCCCTGGGAGGGTGCTGAGGCCCTGGAACAAGTTGCCCAGGGAGGTTGTGACTGCTCCATCACCCCGGCAGTGCCCAAGGGCAGGTTGGATGGGGCTCTGAGCACTCTGGTCTGGTGAGAGGTGTTGCTGCCCATGGCAGGGAGTTGGCACTGGGGGAGCTCTGAGCTCCTTTGTAACCCAGATGATTCCATGATTCCGTGGATGGGTGATGCCCACACCCATGGCCCCCCCTCCCCGACCCCAGTGCTATGACCTCATCAGACCTCACAACCTCCCACCGCCTGTGTCCAGGGAGATTGCAGCAGACTCCCCAGAAGGAGCAGTGGTGGTGGCAGCAGCAGACATGGCCAGGTCCAAGCGTGACAGCAGCCCTCACCCGGTCAGCCTCCAGAAGAAGTCCCGCTCCAGGCGCCGCAGGCGGCTGGGCACCACCCGCCGGCAGCGCCTGACCCGCAGCCGTCGTAGCCGAAGCAGGGCGCAGGGTGAGAGCAGGGGAGGGTGTGTGTCCCCAGCATCCACAGGAATGTCCTGGGGGTGCTGGCGGAGGGTGGTGGAGGGGTAGGGGTCTCACAGCTGGCTGTGTTCCTCCCAGCTTCCCGAACTCCAGCGCTGAGGATGAAGAGGAGAAGAAAGAAGGCTCAGTCCCAGTGATTGTACCTTTGGCACAGGTGTGTCCTCACTGCTGGTACCGGCTGCCCCAGGAGGACACGCTGTGCCCAGAACCACCTGTATGAAGACACCCCTACCCTTCCCAGCCACCCTGCAAATAAACTCCTGAACCTGCTCTGCGCCTCCTGGTCCTTAGCTGGTGGCTGGCAGCCCCGGGATGTGGGGCTCTGGGGTCTGTCAGCAGACAGTGAAATGCAGCAGCAGGCTGCTGGGGGTTGGTGATGGAGCTGCTGCACTGAAACCCCCAAAGCCCCTGTTTGTCTGTGGTGCAAATGTGTCGGGAGCATTGGACAGGTCTGTGAGGGAAGGTGCTGTGGCCAGTGTCTTGTGTAGGGGGCTAATGATGGCTCTTGCAGCCAGGCAGGGACGTTTGCAGCAACAGCAGATGAACGTGCCCTTGCGTTCACCTCCTTTCTCCATCCCAGACCCCAGCTCGGGGTGTTGGGGCTGGGTGCTGTAACTGACAGTGTGGGGGCTCTTGTGGGTTTGTAATGGGGGGAATTTACTGGAGAGGTTTTGTGTCCCTGATCTCTGTTGGAAGGTGACTTGTATTTCTGCCCTGCCTTCTCAAGGCCCTGTCAGCCCAGGCTACCCAACCCTAGACCATGGCCTCAAGGGCTCCAGCTACTCGGTTTCCAAACCCCTCCAGAGATGGGGACTCCATCCCCTCCCTGGGCAGCCTGGTCCAGTGCCCAACCACTCTCTCAGCACAGAGCTGCTTCCTCAGAGCCAGTCTCACCCTCCCCTGGTCACTGCCCCTCGTCCTAGCAGGAGGGACTGGGGAGCAGAGCCCAGCAGCAGCCTCGCTCCAACCTCCTGTGAGGGAGCTGGAGAGAGCACTGAGGGCTCCTCTCAGCCTCCTCCTCTCCAGACTGAACAACCCCAGTTCCCGCAGCTGTTGCTCACAGGGCCTGTTCTCCAGAGCTCTCCCCAGCCTCGTGGCCCTTCTCTGAGCAAAGAGCGTGGAATGTGTGGTGGAGTGCTGGCTTTGAGTAGCTGAATGCAGTGCTTCCAGAGCAGCGCTTGGCTTGCATGTGGCAGAACCCCAATCGCCGAAGCCCTTGGGGTGCTGCTTCTGTGGAGCCCGGTCTGCAGGGAGTGGGGATGAGGGCTGCAGCCAAACCTTCCCCTGCAGCATCAAGTCTTGGACTCTGCGCCTGGGGACTCTTCAGCTTCAGAGTTCTGTGGTTTCCTTTAGGAGTGAAGTGGCTGGGTACCCTGGGCTGGAATCTGGTGTGAAATCTCGTGTTATCCCACATTAGGACTGATGCTCTGCGTGTGCTGTGCTGTGGTGGTGGGACTGCAGGGCACCTTCCTGTACTGTGCAGGCGCAGCTGCAGGTAAACTCTCCCCCCCAGGCTATTTGAGTGTGGAGAGCAGGCTGCTGGTGATGCCTCTCCCAGGTCTGGTTTCTCTCAGGCTGAGACTGGATCTGTCTGTTGTGAGGTTGGGTCCCCCCAGCTGTAGGATCATCTGGCTTTGGGCTTCCAGCCATCACTGGCCTGAAAGTCCTCATCTGTGTAGTGCTGGTAGTTCCTGCTCCAGTTTCATCATCACCCTTGGCTTCTCCGTGGGTACAGAACCACTGCAGAGCAGACTCTAAGGAGTTTTCACCCGGTCTCAGTGGCTCTGAGCTCTGGGTGGGATTTTCTCCCTGTCGGAGATCCCCGGGTGGGGTGAGCACAGCTGTGGCACAGTCGCTGCTTGCTGGGTGCAGTTTGCACCCTGAGTCCACCCTCTTGGCACGTTCGGACGTCGATGCAGTTGCGTACACTCTGTGGAAGACGCCTGCACCAAGAGGGTGCTTCACCTTGAGCAGAGCTGCCGCCAGCCTGCGGAGGGGAGCTCCAGAGGTGGAGGTGTGTGTAGGGTTGGGTGCCTGAGGGCTGAGAGCTCTTGTGCAGCGGCAGAATGTGATTCCCTGGAGGAGATTTCCCTTTCTTGTCGGTATCCTCAGGTCAGCGAGTCCCTGGCATCGAGGGGTTAATCAGAGCGGCTCACTCTGTTCCCCTCTGTTCGCCAGACATAGCCCAGTGGTGTTTTACTGTGTTATTTCATCTGCCTTTGATCGCCGGGTGGTGTCAAACCCCTTGTAGTGGTGTGCGGGTCCCTCCCTTCTCTGCACCGGTCCCCCCCTGCCCGCTGCCGGCCGGGGGCACAGAGGTGGTGCAGAGCTCATACATTTACTGGACAGGAGAGAAATGCTGAAGCAACGTGGAGCTGCTGACCAGCATCATTCACCGGAGACATCTCCCTCCCCTCGGCTCCATCCCCCTGCGGGCTGTGCCCGTGGAAGGGTGTTGAGGGCACTGATGGCACTGATTGTCTCAGACTGAGCTGCTCAGCTGCTGCTCGGCTCCGCAGGGGGAAGAGTTAGGGACACTGACTGGAAACCCCCGCTAACGAGTGGGTTTGGAGCCCTGGGGTCCGTTAAGACTGTGGGTAATCTAGGACTGGCTGTCCCTTCCAAGGATCCCTCGCAGCCCGCTCCGGCGGCTCCACCGAGGGGTGCCCCATGTCCCTGGGCACGGCTGGTCCTTCTCTGTGCTTGTCCCAGCTCGTTGGAGTGGCCTTCCTGGTGGAGAACTGCTATGAAAACACACGTGCAGTAACGTGTGGTGCAGCCTGTGCTGCTGGCCCTGTGTTTGGTGCAGGAGTGGAGGATCCACGCTGAGCTGTGGATGGTGGTGTTTTACTGGATCTTTCCCCTTGTGTGCTCTTTTCCCAGTGGTTTCTGTCCTGGTGTCACTGCAGACCTCACCTCCCAGACCTGCTGCTCCAGCAGATCCTGTGCAGGACTGACTCCAGCAGGCACCACCATGCAGGGTGCCCGAAGGGGAGCAGCCTTTGCCTTCCCTACTGGAGCTTGGGCAGCTGTTGCTCATGAGCTGGATTGACATTGGCACCCGACCCCGGTGGGATGGGGAGGGGAGGGTGGTTGGAAAGGTCTGTGAAGCAGCAGGAGCGCGTTCAGTCGGATGGCAGAGCGGTGTGTCGGGGGCAGTTTGCCATTCACCCCGCCAGCAAACGCCAGCACCTTCTCGGTCAGTCATCCCTGTATTGTCCTGGTGCTCTGCGTGAGGAACTGAGTTCCCCGTGTTCAAATAACACCCCGAGTGAACTGGGTTGAGCAGAGGGAGGGTCAAGTTGGCTGTCAGGAAGCCCTTCCTCAGGGAAAGGGTGCTCAGAGCCTGGACTGGACTGCCCAGGGCAGGGGGGGAGTCCCCGTGTGTGGAGGTGTTGAAGGACAGCCTGGCTGTGGCCCTGAGTGCCCTGGGGTGGCCACTGGGGTGCTGCTAGGTGCTGGGCTGGGCTTTGCCGACCTCAATCACTCTGGGATGCTGGGGTAGTGATGCTCAGAAAACCTTCCCCATGGAAGGCTGTGACCACCCTGTGTGTCCTGGAGCCTTCCACCTCCCGGGTGCAGGAGGCCCCAAGCCCACTGACTATTTTTGAGGGGGATAATGATGTCTTTTGGCTTTGTGTGGGAACCCACACCGCTCGCACCCCTTGGCTGGCGGACTTCTTTCCAAGTTACCTGTGCTCTGGGGCTCTGTTATTTCTTGACTGGGAGGAGCACTGGCAGAGCTACAAGAGGTGGGACATGGCTAAGGTTTTCCGTCAGTATCAGAGTAGTTTGTGCATCTATGTGTGTCCAGAGCAGAGCTACCCAGCTCGGGAGGGGTTTAGGGAACCAGTCGTGTGAGGAGAGGCTGAGGGAGCTGGGCAGGGTCAGTCTGGAGAAGAGGAGGCTGAGGGGGGACCTCCCTGCCCTCTCCAGCTCCCTGCAGGGAGGCTGTGGAGGGGTGGCTGTTGGCCTCTGCTCCTTGGTGCCTGCTGCCAGCAGCAGGGGCACTGCTCTGCAGCTGAGGCAGGGGAGGGTCAGACTGGCTCTGAGGCAGAGATTCTCTGCAGCCAGAGTGGTTGGGCACTGGCAGGGCCTTCCCAGGGAGGTGGTGGAGTCCCCCTGCCTGGAGGTGTTGAAGAACCCTGTAGCCATGGTGCTTCCTGCCCTGCTCGAGGGGCAGCAGGGAGGGGGTCAGGCTGTGTCTGTCAGTCTCTCAGGGCCTGAGGGGCTCTGTTGGGGTGGGGATGGTTGGACTGGGGGATCTGGGAGCTCCTTTCCAGCCAGGACTGTCCTGTGCTTCTGAGTGTTTCCTGGCTGCCTGTGCAGGACCAGGCCCCCCTGAAGTCACCTCGGGGTTGTTTGTTGGGGTTTGCTGCAGACACGTGCGAGCAGCAGCAGCCTCTCCGCGCAGCGAGTTGCGATCTATATTTCAGAAAGCCAGCAGATTTATTAGTCTGGAGGGAATGCATCATTTTAAGTGAAAAATCCATCAATAACAGCATTTGGTGGTTTTTTAATGTTAAAATATGTTCCTTTTTAATTAGTCATTACAGCTATTGATTGATGCCTACTGTACTTGCGATGCCTTTCCTTGAGGGCTTTGTGTATTTCCTAGGCTGGGTGAGGTAGAGGAAATACTCTAAATCAAAGCGGTGGGAGCGGCGCGGTGCGAGGGGGACCGCGCGGGGTTTTTTTCTTCATTTACATTCATTACATATTATGAGTTTAATTACCTCCCTCAAATAATAGCGGTGTGAAGGAGCGGCGCCGAAGCAGGCGCACTCGTCGGATGATTTTATTGATTGTGACTGATGGATGGCATCAACATTTCCTAGTGAAGAATCATGGTTTTGTTACATCAGGAAAATTAAATTGGGAGAGTTATTTTCCTTCGCAGTGATAGTGGCAGTTAGAATATTTCACCTGTAATGAGATGTGTGCGTTATGTGCCATAGTGAACCACTGCTGAGCCATTAAATATATGTAAATGAAGAGAAACACAAGAGAGCCTGGGCATAATAACGTGCAGAACAGAGAAATGGATCCTGGAAAGTGATTAATTTATTTGATGATGCCTCAAGTGAGGAATTTTAGGTCACAAATGAAGTGACAGAATGACAAATTACCATTTTAAAGAATTTACTGGGCATCATTACTGAACAATTGTCAGGTAGTTTATGGTGGCTGAGGAGATGGTATAAATATAGATCTTTTCCTTATCTGCGATGAATTATTAATCACCTTTTTAAAAATCCTTGTGAGTGATGGTCGCCCGGCTGATTGGAAATAGCGCGTTCCACGGTTTTAACTAAACCCTAACGCGAGGGGTAACGGGGATCCTCACAATCGCAGCCTCGGCGCCGAGTGCTGGGAGCTTTGCAGTCGATTGCGGCCGTAACGTGATAAAAGAGGAGGGGGCCGGGAGCCGGGTTCCGCGGGTTCCCCTGGCCGCGTTATCCCCGCCGTGATGCTCGCCGGATGCTTCCCGTTTGTTTTCATTTGGACAAATGGCACCGGGCGCTGAAATGGTTTTCCTTGGTTTATTAGTTAATGAAAATGAAATTCTTGGTAATTACTATATTGTCGCTGCCTGCCACGTTATTTAAAGTGAAGCCACTGCCTTTGTCAGCCGGGTTGTAAACGCCGTCGGCTCGTGTTTTGTTCGCCTTCTGTTTGCGTTACGGATGTCATGTCCCTTCCCCGTCCACGTGTCACCGCCCGTGGTACCCGGCTCCGTGCAGAGGGAGGGGAGCGACGGCAGATGAAGCCCAAAGTCACGATGCTTGTTTTTATCCCCCTCTCCGCTCGGCGAGGAAACCCCCCCTTCTCTGGCAGCACAACTTGTGCAGTGGTCCCCACCGGGAAATTTATTGAGGCTTCCTGCTTGAACTGAGCTATCCCTGTGTGCTCGCAAGCTTTATTGCCCGCTGCTGGTGTTTCCTCTCCCCCCCGGTTTGTGGATGGGTAAATATTTGTGTACTCGCAGCCCTGCGGAAAGAGAGAGGTCGGGGAGGGCTGCGGGCAGTGCCCGGATTGCTCGAGTAAAGGCTGCTTCTCTCTGCGCCCCAGCAGAGCCCCCAGCTGACGCTGTGGGGTGTTTTGGGTAGCCCCCTCTTACCCAGCGGTACCGAAAGGATCCGGATGAACGCAGCCACGCTGCCGTTCCCCCTGTGTTTGTCCTCCTGCCGACTGCTCTGCCGGGACCCTCTGCTCTGCTGGGTCCCCGCCGTCACACAGGGCTTTGGTTACCGCTGCGCTGGAGACTCTGCTGGGGGAGTGAGCGGAGAGGTGAACGCAGGGTGGATGTGGGGCTGGGGGCAACCTGCGAATGCTCCTGCTTGAGCAATGCTTTCCTGGAGGGGAGGCTGCTGGAGAGGGCGAGGAAAGCTCAGCTGCTGCCAGAGGTGTTCGGCGCCGTGATGTACCTCAGCCTGCGCGCCCGGTTGCCTTTTGTGCCGTAGCCAGCCCTGCACGCCTCTGCTAAAAAGCACCCGGGCTCCTGGTTGTGATCTCTCCTTTCATCCTATAATTTAACACCCAGTCTGCTGTTCCCAGGCTTGGGCTGCACGGTATCTCATTCCAGTGTGCAAGTAGCTGTGGAGTTAAACAATTAACCGCTGCCGACTCTCCATCCCCTCTTGGTGCTGCCAGAGCAGAAGTCAACGCCGAGCGGGTTTATTTTTAGCCGCTCTGGAGCAGCTCCTCCGCTTCCCTCGTCCCCCAACCGAGGCTTGAGAATCAGCTGCTTTGCTTGTGGCACCTTCCCCTTGGCAGCTGATGGGCTGCACCTCTGGTGGGGCCAAGGTTTGGGATGAAAAGGGCCGATCCCGGGGGGAAGGTGGGGATGAAGGAATAAAGAGACAAGGCTCTGACCAGGCTGCCTGCTCTCGCCCGGCTTGATGAACAAGCCCCGAGTGCCTGATGGCACCCTTGCCCGTGTGTTGTCCCGGTGTTCGGCTCGAGTTGGGGAGAAGCCAGCTGAGGTGCCGGCGTCCGCCCCGTGTTTCACACTGAGGAGGGAGCGCAGTGCCCGGGCACTGCCAGTCACCGCCCGCACCGCGGGTTTGGGCCGTTCCGGTGACTAATGGCAGCGGGGTCTCCGCCGCTGGATGCGGTGCCTCTCTCTGCCTCTCTCACGGGCGTCACTAGCTGTCTCGAGTCGTGAAACTGCTAATTACCTGTGCTGCTGTGAGATGAGGGAGCGGGGATCCTCAGAGGAGCCACAGCCAGGAGTTCTATCCCTCCCGTGGATTTTTGGATTGCTCCCTCCGGTTGCTGGGGTCTGTGAGGAAGACAGAGACCTTTTCGTGTTTGCACCTCACAACAGCAGTAAATAAAGAAGTAGCTGGGCTGCTTTGGGTTCCGGGCTGGCTGGGGCATAAAGTGGATGGAAATGAGCTGGAGTTTTCTCTTCTGCAGCAATAATTCCTGAAAGAATTGACATTTCGCAGATAACTTGAAAAGCTTCTCCCCCCCCCTCCTCTCTCCTCACTCTCTTCAAGCTTGCAGATTGCTGCTCAAGGGTAAGGACATGCTAGAGGGGACTCGGAGTGGCAGCTGGAGGGTTCCAGGCTGCTCAGAAGTCTCTTTCAAGAACAAGAAGTGGGGTTTTTTTTGTGGTTGAGTTTTGTGCAAAGAGCCCTGGTTTGCTGAAGTCCTGGGGAGCACCCCCCTGCACACCCCGGCCCCCCAGGAGCTTGTGGCCGGGGGCTGGCTGTGGGGCACAGCAAGTGTCTGCAAACTTCTGCGGGTGCCTGGCACAGGGGTTGTCACAACTCGCCTGCCTTGGGGCTGCAGCCCGGTGGAGACTGGGTGAAACAGTGCTGCCAGTCTGAGCTGCAGGCTTGGAGGTGGCAGCTGACCAGCTCACAGCAACCCAGGGTGACTGAGGCTGGCAGAGCCCTCGGAGCTCCTCCAGCCCAGCCCAGCACCCAGCATCACCCCAGCGGCCACCCCAGGGCACTCAGGGCCACAGCCAGGCTGTCCTTCAACACCTCCACACACGGGGACTCCCCCCCTGCCCTGGGCAGTCCAGTCCAGGCTCTGAGCACCCTTTCCCTGAGGAAGGGCTTCCTGACAGCCAACCTCACCCTCCCCTGGCAGCTTCAGGCCCTGCCCTCTCATCCTGGTGCTGGGTGCCTGGGAGAAGAGCCTGACCCCCACCTGACTGCACCCTCCCTTCAGGGAGCTGCAGAGAGGGAGAAGGTCCCCCTGAGTCTCCTCTTTCTCCTCCAGGCTGAACCCCCCCAGCTCCCCCAGCCTCTCCCCAGCAGCCTCTCCCTCCAGTCCCTTCCCCAGCCTCGTTGCTCCTCTGCACCCACTCCAGCTCCTCCTTCTCTTTCTTGCAGAGAGGCGCCCAGCACTGCCCCCAGGACTGGAGGGGAGGCCTCCCCAGTGCTCAGAGCAGGGAGAGAGTGACATCTGACCAACCCCAAGCTCCCTGTGCGTGTGGCCAAGTTCAGACTGAGGAGCAGCGTTCAGTGCCCCCTGACCCTCACTGTGAGAGGAGGTAAGGACAGCAGGAAGCTGTAGAAGACAGTGCCCTGTGAATGCACAAAGGCCCTGACACCAGGGCGAGGAGGAGTGGGGCAGCACATGCGGAGGAGCCCTCAGGTGTTCCAGTGCCGCCCCGTGCAGTAGGTCCTGGGCCTCGGGGAGCTGCAGCTTCAGGACAGGGATTGCCCTGAGAACCAAGAACTCGATGGGGCAGCTAGGGAACAGCCTGGGAGCGCCTCCCGTGCCGAGTGCTGCGTGTGCCGGCGGTGGAGAGGCTGGCGGCGTGGCGGAGGGAGCGTGGGCCGTGGGGAATGCTCACGGGTGTGTGGAGATTAGAAAAACCCCGCGGCTTTGCCGCATCAGCAGAAAAGCAGCAAAGGGTGGGACTGTGGATCAATGGCTCCTGGAGGCTTGTAATTAAAGCGGGGTCCACGCCGCCTGCTCCTGCAGGAGAGCCATCCTTTTCTGTCGGGGGGGTGGCGGGGTGACGGGTTGGATCACCGCAGGGTGGTTTGCTGGCTGGATGTGGCTCTTGTGAGGTGATGGAGCTGATGGCTGCAGCGCCCGGGAATGGGTGCTGGGGAGCAGAGAGCTGCTTGGGAAGATGGAGATGGAGCTGTGGGGAAGAAATGGTGCTGTGGGAGACAAGTAGTTGACTCCTGGTGGGCAGGACTGTGGCTCTGTAGAGAACTGGGGGGCACTCTCTTCTCCCAAGGGACAGGACAAGAGGAAACGTCCTGCCGCTGCTCCAGGGGAGGGTGAGGTTAGCCCTGACAAGAGGCTTCTCCCTGGAAGGGGTGCTCAGGCTTTGGCCCAGGCTGCCCAGGGAGGGGGTTCAGTTGCCACCTCTGGCTGTGTTTCCTAGTTGGGGGGATCTGGAGACAGAGTCTTGGGGATGGGATGGGACAGCTGGGGGCAGGGTTGGACTGGGTGACCCAGAGGGGTCTCACCAATGTGTGTGAATAGCTAGAGGGAGGGTACGAAGGGGACAGGGCCAGGCTCTTGTGGAGGTGCCCTGTGGCAGGATAAGGGGCTCCAGGCGCAAGCTGAAACACAGGAGGTTCTGCTGAGCATTGGGGAACCCTTGTGACTCTGAGCCTGGTGAGCACAGGCACTGGGAGGCTGTGCAGACTCCTGCCACAGAGGTACTCAGCAGCTGTTTGAACTGGGCCCTGGGCAATGGGTGACCCTGTTTGAGGAGGGGGCTTGCACGAGGTGACCTCCAGAGGCCCCTTGCGACTTGTGCATTCAAACTTCATCACCTGTCTTATGTCTGGTGCAAAGGAGAGGAATCAGGGGTCTGAGTTTGCTTTCAGCAGTGCAGAAAGGGGAGAGTTCTCTGTCAAAAGCCTGAAGGGAGCCAGTATGGAGCTCGGGGGTGGCTTTTGCCAGCTCTGTGATGCTGCTGGGCTCTTCTCCCCAGTCCCCGATGCTAGGAGGAGGTGAAATGGCCTCAAGCTGCCTCAGGGGAGGGTGAGACTGGCTCTGAGGAAGCAGCTCTGTGCTGAGAGAGTGGTTGGGCACTGGACCAGGCTGCCCAGGGAGGGGATGGAGTCCCCATCCCTGGAGGGGTTTGGAAACCGAGTAGCTGGAGCCCTTGAGGCCCTGGTCTGGGGGTTGGGGAGCTGTTGGGGTGAGGGCTGGGCTGGGGGACCCTGGAGCTCCTTTGCAGCCAGGAAGAGTCTGGGANCTGAGTTTGCTTTCAGCAGTGCAGAAAGGGGAGAGTTCTCTGTCAAAAGCCTGAAGGGAGCCAGTATGGAGCTCTGGGGTGGCTTTTGCCAGCTCTGTGATGCTGCTGGGCTCTTCTCCCCAGTCCCCGATGCTAGGAGGAGGTGAAATGGCCTCAAGCTGCCTCAGGGGAGGGTGAGACTGGCTCTGAGGAAGCAGCTCTGTGCTGAGAGAGTGGTTGGGCACTGGACCAGGCTGCCCAGGGAGGGGATGGAGTCCCCATCCCTGGAGGGGTTTAGAAACTGAGTAGCTGGAGCCCTGGAGGCCCTGGTCTGGGGGTTGGGGAGCTGCTGGGGTGAGGGCTGGACTTGCTGACCCTGGAGCTCCTTTCCAGCCAGGAGGAGTCTGCGGCTGCGGTCCATGAGTGATGCAGGTTAAGGCTGGGGCTCTTGCAGAGGTTCCATCTCTCATTTCAGCCAGGTGCTGTGCTTCTTCCTTGCTTCCCCAAAACGCTCTGGAGCCCCTTCGCCTGTCCTGTTGGCTGTCTGTGTGTTCACTCGGTTTTGTCCCTCCTTCCCTTTTCCTCCTCCGTGGGGTTTGGGAAAGCTTTGTCTGTGCCGCTGCTGCGTCCCAAGCCGGCGGCGCTTGGAGGGTTGGAGAGGCAGAAAGAGAGTCCCGTGGAAGCAGGGCTGCGGTCAGCGTGGGGAGCACGGGCCCTCTTTCGTGATGAGCTCCGGCTGGGCTCCGAAGAGCCCGTGCACGACTTGAAAGCCTTGGTGAACGTGTGAGGACAAGGAACCCGCTCCGTGCTCCGCTCCTAGCGCTGAGGAAGCCTCGGGAGCTCCGGGAAGGAGTGAGTTAACTCGGACCTGAGGGCAGGGGAGGTCTGCCGGCTCTAGCAGAGCTGGTGGGTTTTTCTGAACCCCTGCTCTGCCCGTCCTCCCCATCTCATCACTATTAACCTTTACCGGCTCTGCTTTCCGCGGGAGGGAGAGCGTGCGGGCACCAGGCTTGGAGGAGCAAGAAGCAGGGTTGGAGGGGCTGCCACAGCTCCTCTTTCTCTTTGTGGAACGAAATGCCTTGGCCTGGCTTTTTCCGAAGGACTTTGCCAGTGACTGGGAAAATGAGAAGGGGAATTTACATGGGGTTTGAGGGATTTCCTTCTGTTTTGCAAATATTTTCCCTTTTCTATTAAAAAAGCCATTAGGAGGTGGGGAAGGAAGGAGAGAGAAAAGGTCAAGCCGTGCGCTCGTTTGCTCTGCTGTAAAGTCCGGGCCGATGCCTTTAATATCCGCCGAGCCGCCCTGGGTCTGTCAGCCCGCGACGAGCCAGATCCCGGCACCGACTCTCTGGGCTGCCTTGGTCTGGACACCCGGAGTGGGAAAGAGGGATGAGCTGGGGTTCCCTGCAGCAGGCAGTGGAAGGGATGGAAAGCCCCCCGAGGTCTGCAGGGACTCACAGAGCAGTGTGTGCGGGGCGTCAGCAGGGAGGGAGAGCTGAGCCCGTAGGGAGATGGAGAGAGCCAGGGTTGGACTTGGTTCGGGGTGTCCTCACAATTGCAGGTGTGGGCAGCTGCTGAGTTGAAAGCAGGAGAAGAGGGCTCCTGGGGGGCTTCTTTCACGAGAGGGTGAGCAGGTCGGGCTGCGGGGGGCCTCGGACACCGTCTGCTTCCTGCGCTCTGAGGGTTTTAGTCTGGTGGAGGCTGCGCTCGGGCTGTGGTTTCTTTGCGGCTGTTCGGGTGTTGGGGTTTGCTGGGGGTTTGGTGTCTGGGTCGATTCCGGGCACAGGAGTGGGCTCCACATGCAGCACCAGTGCTGCATGCACTTCTGGAGAGCAGTTTGCTATGAGTGCCGTTGTTCTTTGCCAGTCGTTCTGGGCTCTGTGGGTGACACTGGGGACATTCGCAGCCCCTGAAGTGCTCTAGTGCTTCCAGAACTGAGGGTCAGCAGGTAGTGGGTGTCAGCTGGAGCAGAGGAGGTTCCCATCAAGGGGAGAAGCAACTTCTTCCCGGGGAGGGTGCCAGAGCCCTGGCAGGGGCTGCCCAGGGGGGCTGTGGAGTCTCCTTCTCTGGAGCCGTTTCCAGCCCTCCTGGGCTGTTCCTGTGCCCCTGGCTCTGGGGGCTCCTGCTGTGGCAGAGGGGCTGCACTGGGTGCCCTTGCAAGGTCCCTGATGCTCTGTGAGGCTGTGGTTCAACCTGGATGATTCCCCGTTGAGCTGGTGTTCCCTCTGCCCACTTCCATACCCTCCCCACGTTTACTTCTTGCCAAACAGGTGGCCACCGTCACACCCGGCGGTGACTTCGTTCCGCTGTGAACGCCCGTAAGGTGCGACGGCCGCGCCAGGAGGGAGCGGCAGGGACGCAGCCAGCTCCTGGGAGAGGAGTTCTTGGCGGCGATGCCGAGGCTGGGAGCTCAGTAAGAGCCGGCATTAGGGAAGAGTGAGCTGCATTTAACAGACTACTTATGCAAATGACAGCAGAAAACACGACAATAAATAAAAGCACTTATCGTCGCGCCTCGCCTGGGCCGCGCGGGGGGAAGGTGTGCGCGCGGGGCGCTGCAAGCAGAGCTCGCAAAGGTCAAGGATCGATGGCAGAATTCATAAAGGGCCCTTCTCCACACAGCCGGCCCGTTGTTCCTGGGAGTCACCTCCCAGACCCCCTCCTGCATCGGGTGCCAGGCAAAGCGCCCGCTCTTGGAGCAGCCTCGCTCTTAGGTCCTCCAGCCTGCCCTCCTGCTCGGGGTGCTCTGCCTTCAGGAGGATGCTCCTGTAGGGTTTTACGTTCCTGTTAGTGTGGAAATGCAGAGGGCACATCCCAGCATCAGCCTTTCAGACAGTCACAGAACCGCCTGGCTCTGGGGGCTCCTGCTGGCTCATCCAGTGGGACCGTCAGCCCGGCTCCACCCTGCCCACTCAGCCCTGCTCCCCAGGGCCACAGCTGCTCAGGTGTTGAACCCCTCCAGGGATGTGACTGCCCCCCTCCCTGGGCAGCCTGGTCCAACCCCTGAGCACTCTGTCAGGGAAAACACGTGTCTTGTGCAGCCTAGCCCTCCCCTGGGGCAGTCTAGCCACCCACCCTACAGCCCCCAGCCACCACCCCAGCTCCTCAACCCCCCTGGCTGCCCCTTTGCTGCCCCCCTCCAGGGATGCTGCCTCCACCCCCTCCCT